>JAKFHU010001746.1:0-79809 GCA_023783475.1 Daubentonia madagascariensis | reverse complement strand
TTTTTATGATCCTCTTTTGAATTTGTCATTCAGATCTTGAATTATTTTCCTGATTTATTTTGTATTGTTTATTTGGGTCCTCTTGTTTCTCATTGAGTTTCTTTAATATTTTTTAATACTTTTTTAGGCGTGTCATATATTTCCTTTTGTTTAGAATCTGTTACTGGAGAATTATTGTGTTCCTTTGGAAATGTCATGGTTTCTTGCTCTTTCATGTTTCTTTTGTCTTATATTAATATTTATGCATCTGGTGCAACAGTTGCTTATTCTAATTTTATGGATTGGCTTTAGTAGTAAAACATATTTACCTATAGGTGTACCTATAGATGTGTTGGTTGGGTAGGGTGCTTTGGCTTTGATTCTGGGTGGGCACAATAGTCTAGTCTCTGTATGAATTATTTGTCTGTAAGCAGCGTCAGTGGTGTCTCTGTATTCTTCAGTGGCTTAGCCTATGGTTGTAAGTGGAAATTGTGGTAAGCCTACTGGAGACAGGGATTCCAGGCAGGCTGGTCCTCAGGCACTAGTGTTGACAGTGTTGGGCTGTGCATGCTGGTCCTCAGGCCCCAGGGCTATGTACATGGGCACCACTGGTGGTGGGAACATTAGGAATGGTCCTCAGGCCCCCAGGCAGCATATTCTGGTGCCAGCAATGGCAGCAGCTAGCCAGATGTGTGGGTCCTTAGGCTCCCAAACAGCCTGCATAGCATCAACAGTGGCAGTAGCATCAACAGTCCAACCCTTGTGCCCTCGAGTGGGTTGGGTTCCTGGGCCCATGAGTAGTGCATGTTTGTGCAGGCAATAGGTGCAGCAGGTTCACCCTGGCTTGTGCTCGTGTGTTCCAATAGCATCACACAGGGTGGTTCCATCCTTAGGTCCTAAGAAAGCACGCACATGTACTGTCAGTGGTGGGTGGGGAGGGTGGATCCTCAGACCCTCTTACAAAGCATGTGGGTGCCAGTAATGGCAGCAGTGTGTGAGACAGGCAAGTCCGCAGGCCTCTGGATGGTGTATGTAGGTGCCAGCAGTGGTGGTTGGGGCAGGCCAATACCCAGGTTACCGGATGATGTGTGTGGTTTCCAGCAGTGGTGGCAGAAGCCTGCATGGCTGTCTCATTCTCAGACCACCAGACAACATGTGTGGGAGTCAGTGGTGGGGGCAGCACATAGAGTGGGACTGTCCTCTGGACCCCTATGGTATGTGTGGGTGCTGGCATTTAGAGGCAGGGCAGATCAATCCCCAGGGTCCCAGACAATGTGCATGGATACTGACAGCAGTGGCAGTTGGCAGAGAAGGCCTGTCCTCAGACCCCCAATGGTGCATGTGAATGCTGGTTGCATCAGGCAGGGCAGGTTGATCCCCAGTTCCCCAGAGAGCATGTTTGGGCAATGGCAGTGGTGGCAATGGTGGGGCCATCCTGTCCTCAGGCCCAGGATGGTGTGTGTGTGCGGCTCATTCCTCAGACTTCCTGATTGTGCATGCAGGTGTGTGATTGCCCTGCAGCAGGATTGGGTAGGGTTGCTGTCATGGGTAGTGACCCCAGGCAGGTGGCTCTCAGGCTCTGGGGAGGACATGCTTTGGCTCCTTTGGTCTGGGGGAAGCCTCTGTGGCACACTACACTGCCCAGTCTCCAGGGTGTCGAACTCGGTGTGGGCTAGAATGTGGGGGACCCAGCCTCACCACTGGGTCCAGCTGGCAACACAACACTACTGCCCTCTGGGTGAATTTGGGGGTAAATCAGCAATGCTCCAGGGATGTAGAGATGCAGGGGCTGTTGGACCTCAGGCAGGATGTAGTCTGGTGGAGGCTGGGCTCTCCATATGGTGCTATGCTGTAGCTGCTTGTGTCTTGGAGTCTGTTTGGGACCCATCAAAAACAATGCCATCACATAGACTCCAGGCAGCTCCCTGTAGTAGTCTCAAGGCCTTTGAGGGTGGAAGGGCTTTAATGTGGCTAGAATTGCAGGTGTCCACAGTAAGAATATGGACCACTGGGGGCCTATTTTTTACCTTTCTCCCACCTTTTGTCTTCAAGCCAATTTCAGCCAGGCCAAATGCTTCACTTTCCTCTCCTTACATGCTTGAGAGATTTCCTGTCACTTCCTTTCTGAATTCAAGTGTTCTTTCTTAGGAGATTTATTCGAAGTGTGGCTACCTACCAACTATTGTGGTCCTTTTTTGTGATGGATGCCAGTGCCAGGCACCTCTGGTAAGCCATAATGAACCAAGAACCTGTAGCAAATTATGAAAGCAGGAAGAGTGATTCCTACAACTTTGCTCTTCTTCAATATTAGGTCAGCTAGTCTAGATTGCTTGCTTTCCCATATGAAATTTAGAACCAGTTTTTGATATCAACAGCATAACTTGATAAGGATTTTAAAAATTTGGAATTTTACCCTTCATGGAAAAAAATGGTGGTATTAAAATGACCTCCCACCTCGCTGCTCCCAGGGATGGAGGTGAAAAACCCCATTGGCTGCCAGCATGCGGATTGCTCACTCTGAAAACAGCACTGTGAATTTACAGAGAAACATCATGGGACACTCAACCCAAGAAAACAGGTGACTAGGAGATACATTCACAAATATCAGAGAGTGTGGGGAATACAATAGAGACTAGAGCACGGGAAGGACGAATTCGCCAGGTCAGCACCATGAGACCTGACATACAGGTGGTCACACACAATCCCCACAGACTTCCCATCCTCTCAGTCAGGGACAAGACCAGAGTTGGTGCAAGCTGTCACTCGAGACAACAGGCTCTGTGGAAAGGAAGCAATTGTGCAAGCCATACAGAACTCTTGGGTGTATTTACAGGGACTTCTCAGAGCCAGGTAAGGACTGGGCTGAGCTACAGCTTCCTGAGACAGTACACGGGAATCTGGGGGCAGGCACCTTGATACCGGAAGTCAGCAGGACCAGGGCATAGGAGTTGAACAGAGAACAACAGGACATGCTGATAGGGGCTGCTGGTAATTGTCTCCATGGGACCCAGGCTGGTTGAGAAGAGCTACATTCATGGCATGATCTGAGCCCTGCTGTATGCCATACTGGCTGTCAGCAGCCATCTTTGAGGTCTCCCACCTGGAGCTGACTGTTAGATATGTCTCTAGCTTCACACCACCCCTGACCTGGTGGCTCTTCAGCCTGGGTGCAACAGGCTACACCCTTGCTGGCCACAGACAGCTGCCTCCATGGATTCCATGTGGGATGAAGTCCCAGATCGGCTTTGTGTATTAGAAACATTTTGCAGCCTGTCCATCTGGTCCTGCCTCCCTGGCTCTGGCCTCCTATGTGCCCACTATGTGCTGGTCCTAGTGCCCACTTTTCAGGTCCAAGACCTCCTGTATCCAAGAGATCAGTCATTCTAAAGATTACTTGCCATAGTGACTCATTTTGTATAAGTACCAGTTCTCATAGCAATTGAATGCCTCACATGCCACAGGCTAAACCAGAGAAGCTCTGCTTAACCCTACCCACTTTATTAGGGAATTTCACACAATCCAAGAGTGCCTCCAGCTGCCAGTATTCCTCCCAGTGGGAACGTCCCCCCAGCAGAGACTTCCGGGGATAGAGAAGCCCACCTTCATTGCCTTGGAGTCTAGTGGTGGGAAAGGGGTGCACAACTTGAGGTCCCCCATCAGCCAGTGATGAGTGGAGATGCATGTCAGAGGGCCAGACACATGAACTGTGGTAATATTTGAAAGCCCACAAGTGGTCAGGAGGGAAAAGAGCCTGAGCTTGTGGACAGGGAAGAAAAAAAAGTGGCTACAGACCTCACCAATCCTACCAGTGGGCCCCTCCCATCAGTAGCAGCCCTACAAGCCTGAAGAGAGAGAGCTCTGAATTCCATAGCAGCAGCTACCCCTAGCGGCCGGATAAGCAACCTCTGAGCTGTGTAGAATTTTCCCAATTGAACTCTCACACTGAAACTGCAAGCTATTTTGTATCTCCCCCCACCTCAGGAGAAGCAGAGTCAAAGTAGCCCCTGGGAGCTAATGGCCCCTCCCAAAGCTTGGGGCTTTCGTATACCCCACCTGGGGGACCAGAGCCTGCTGCGAGCACAACAAAATACCTAAGTAACTGGCCATTCCACACAAACTACAAACAATGATAGTGGGAACAACCCCATAACTAAAATAATTTCCTTCCATCTCAAGCCATTAGGGGGCAGTGGATTCATACCCTCAACTATAATCCACCAGCTTGGAGCTCAAGCTGAGAGAAGAAACTCACTACACTCAACTGGGAAGAGGTGAAGACAACAGGTCAGAGGTAACCCAAGAGGTCCACCAAACTTACTAAAATACATCTAAGGCAATACAGACCAGTACTCCCCTCCCTGGTTATGCCAAGGAATGATTATCAGGGGCTTGGTGACAGGGCCATAAACTAGTGCTAACACCCTCAGCTCTCAACCAAGAGGCCAGATGAGAAAAAAATCAGCAAAAGAACTCAGGAACCATAAGAAATCAGAGCAAAAAGTCACCCCCAAAAGAAATCATTAGTTCCTCAGCAACAGATACTAACTTAAATGAAATGGGTAGAATGACAGAAAAGGAATTTCATTTATGGATTATAAGAAAGCTCAATGAAATTCAAGAGAAAATTGAATCCCAGCACAAAGAAACCAGAATAAACATGCAAGAAATGAATGAAAAATTTTCTAATTTTCTAAAGAAATTGAAGTATTACAGAAAAATCAATTAGAAATTCTAAAATGAAAGAGGCATTCAAGGATGTACAAAACACAGTGGAAAGCCTTAAGAGTAGGCTGGATCACACAGACGGAAGAATCTTAGAGCTGGAAATAACTCCTATGTGCTAAATAAATCAGTCGAAAAGAAAGAGCACAAATCAAGAGGCATGAACAAAGCATACAAGAAATGTAGTATTATGTAAGGAGGCCAAATATGAGAATAATTGGCATCCCTGAGGGCAAGGAAGAAAATTCTTATGGGCTGGAATATCTATTTGAAGAAATAATAGAGTAAAATTTCTATGGCCTAGGCACAAATCTCAATATCCAAGTACAAGAAGCACCGAGGACTCCTGGGAGATTCAACGTGTAAAGGCATTCACCAAGCCAAATAATTGTTGGGCTGGCCAACGTAAACATGAAAGAGGCACTCCTTGGAGAAGTAAGGTGAAAACAGCAGGTAACCAACAAAGGGAAACCTATCAGATTAACTGCAAATATCACAACTGAAACCGTACAAGCCAGACAGGAGATGGGGACACATCCTCAGTCTTCTAAAACAAAATTTGACCAACCCAGAATTCTTTATTCTGCTAAACTAAGGTTCTTATATGAAGGAGAAATAAAGACTTTTCCAGACAGGCAAACACTAATAGAATTTGCAAAGTCCAGACCAGACGTGCAAGAAGTGCTTAGATCTGCATTCTACAATAACAAGCACAACAGACACCCACCTGTGTAAAACTACCCAAAAGCTAAAACTCCAGAATCCAGATTTTACAACAGCTCAAGAGGTAGAACAAAACAAGAAGAATCTTCCCAACAGGATAAACAGAAACCCACCCCAAATATCAATTCTCCCAATAAATATGAATTACTTGAATTGCACATTAAAGAGACATAGCCTGGATGAAGGGACTAAAAAATAAAATCCAAATACCTTCTGTCTCCAGGAAACGCATCTTACACACAAGGACTCATTCAGACTCAAGGTGAGAGGATGGAATACAATTTTCCAGACAAATGGAAACCAAACGAAATCTGGGGTAGCCATTCTTATATCAGATGTTATAAACGTTAAAGAAACAAAAGTAAAGAAAGACAAAGATGATCACTACATAGTGGTGAAGGGAAAAATCTTAAAAGAAGAATAAATAACCCTAAATATTTATGCACCCAACCCAGGAGCACCCAGATACATAAAGCAAATACTGCTAGATATAGACACAAAATAAATAGAAATGCCATAATAGCTGGGGATTTCAATACCCCACTGACAGAACTGGACAGACACTCCAAGCAGAAAATAAGCAAAGAAACAATGGAACTAAACAGGACTCTAGAACTTTTGGGCCTAACGGATATCTACAGAACACTCCACCCAAATAACTCTGAAAATACATTCTTCTCATCAGCTCATGGAACTTTCTCTAAAATTGATCACATCCTAGGCCCCAAAACAAGTTTCAACAATTTTTTTAAAAATAGAATCATACCATGTATCTTTTCAGACCACAGTGGAATAAAATTAGAAATCAAATCCAACAGAAACACACATCTCTATCCAAAAACATGGAAATTAAACAATCTATTGTTGAATGATTATTGGGTCAAGGAGGAGATTCAGATGTAAATCAAAAGATTCTTTGAAATAACTGATGATGGGTACACAAGTTATCAAAATTTGTGGGGTACAGCAAAAGCAGTCCTGAGAGGAAAACTCATCTGCTTAAATGCCCACATCCAAAAGACAGAAAGTTCACAAATCAGTAAACTAACAAATCATCACAAGGAAATGGAAAATGAAGAGAAAACAAATCCTAAACCCAGCAAAAGAAAAGAAATAACCAAAGTCAGAGCAGAACTAAATGATATTGAGAACAAAAGAACGATACAGAAGATAAATAAAAGGACAAGTTTCATCTGTGAAAAGATAAACAAAATAGACAAGTCACTTGCCAGGTTGACCAGAAGCAGAAAGGAAAGGACTCTAATAAGCTCAATTAGAAATGAAAAAGGAGAGGTCACAACTGATATCAGAGAAATACAAAACATCATCTTCATATACTTCAAAAATCTCTATGCACAAAAACACGAAAAATTGTAGGAAATGGACAAATTCTTAGAAACACACCTCCACCCTAGACTGAATCAGGAAGAAATAGAATTCCTAAACAGATCAATATCAATCACCAAAATTGAAGCAGTAATAAAAAACATTCCAGCAAAGAAAGTCGTGGACCAGATGGGTTCACACCTGAATTCTACCAAATCTACAAAGAAGAACTGGTACCTATACTGCAGAAATTATTCCATAACATTTGGAGGAATGGAATCCTCCCAAACTCATTCTACAAAACCAGTATCTCCTTGATACCAAAGCCAGGAAAGGACACAACAAAAAAAAGAAAACTACAGACCAATATCCCTTATGAATATAGATGCAAAAATTCTCAACAAAATCCTAGCAAACAGAATTCCAACGTATATCAAAAAATAATTCATCATGATCAGCTGGGCTTTATACTGGCGATGCAATGATGGTTCAACATTTGCAAATCTATAAATATAATTCACCACATAAATAAAAGCAAGAACAAAGACTATATGATCCTTTCAATAGATGCAGCAAAGGCTTTTGACAAAATTCAGCACCCTTTTGTGATAAGAACTCTTTCCAATATAGGCATAGATGGCTCATACCTCAAAATTATTAAAGCCATATATGATAAACACACAGCCAATATGATACTGAACAGGGAAAAATCAAAAGCACTCACCCTCAAAACTGGAACCAGAAAAGGTTGCCCACTATCTCCACTTCTATTCAAAAAGGGCTGCAAGTCCTTGCCAGAGCAATCAGACAAGAGAGAACAATCAGGGGTGTCCAAATGGGGGCAGAATAGATCAAACTTTCACTCTTCACAGCCTATATGATATTATGTCTAGAAAACCCCAAAGATTCAACCAAGAGACTACTAGAATGGAAAAAGGAATTCTGCAAAGTCTCAGGATACAAAATCAACACGCACAAATAAGTAGCCCTCATATACGCCAATAAAAGTCGAGCCAAGACACAAATCAAGGATGCATGACCTTTCACAATAGCACCAAATAAAATTAAATATTTAGGAACATATGTAACTAAGGAGGTGAGAAACCTATATGGAGAGAACTATGAAACACTGAGAAAAGACATTGCCAAGGATGTAAACAGATGGAAAACTCTACCATGCTCTTGGATAGGTAGAATCAACATTGATAAAATGTCTTTGCCACCTAAAGTGATTTACTGAATCAGTGCAGCCCCATCAAAATACCAACATCATTTTTTGAAGATCTATAAAAAGTAATTCTACACTTCATGTGGAACCAGAGAAGATCCTGTCTAGCCAAAGCAATCTGAAGCAAAAAGAACATATTGGGAGGCATCAATCTACCAGACTTCAAACTATACAACAATGTTATAGTAACCAAAACAGCATGGTACTGGCACAAGAACAGAGACATAGACCAATGGAACAGGACTTAGAACCCAGATATTAAACGATCCTTATACTGTCATCTGATCTTTGACAACATAGACAAAAACATACACTGGGGAAAAGAATCCCTATACAATAAATGGTTCTGGGAAAATTGGACAGCCACATGTAGAAGACTGAAACTAGATCCACACCTCTCACCTCTCACAAAAATCAACTCACGATGGATAACAGACTTAAACCTAAGATGTGAAACCATATGAATTCCAGAAGAAAATGTTGGAAAAACTCTTATAGACATTGGTCTAGGCAAGGAATTTATGAAGAAGGCCCCCAAAGCAATCACAGCAGCAACAAAAATAAATAAATAGGATCTGATCAAATTAAAAAGCTTCTGCACAGCCAAGGAAACTATCACTAGAGTGAACAGACAACTTACAGAATGGGAGAAAATCTTTGCATCCTACATATCTGATAAAGGGCTTATAACCAGAATCTATACAGAACTTAGGACAATCAAGAAGAAAAAAATCAAACAACTCCATTAAAAATGGGCAAAGGACATGAACAGAAACTTTTCAAAAGAAGACAGAATAATGTCCAGGTAAGATATAAAAAATTGCTCAACCTCTCTAATCATCAGGGAAATGCCAATCAAAACCAAAATGAGATATCATTTAACTCTGGTGAGATTGGCTTATATCAAAAAGTCCCCAAACTACAAATGTTGGTGGGAATATGGACATATAGGACCACTCACACACTTCTGGTGGGACTGCTAATTAGTACAACTCTATGGAAAGTAATATGGAGTTGCCTCAAAGAACTGAAAAGTAGAACTACCGTTTGATTGAGCAATCCCACTACTGTCTATTTACCCAAAGGAGAAAAAGATATTCTATAATAAAGACATGTGCAGTTGAATGTTTATAGCAGCACAACTCACATTTGCAAAGATGTGGAAACAACCCACATGCCCATCAATACCCAAGTGGATTGATAAAACTTGGTATATGTATACCATGGATTATTACTCAGAAATAAAAAACAGCAGTGAATTAACACATCTGTTATTATCGTGGATGGAGCTAGAGCCCATTCTTCAAAGCGAAGTATCACAAGTATGGAAAAACAAGCATCACTGGTACTCACCATCTAGTTGGTACTAACTGATCAATATTTATGTCACACATGGAACTAATTTTCATCAGGGGTCGGGCAGGAGGGAGGGGGTGGAATGGATGGGAAAATTCTCACCTAATGGTTGTGCGGTGCACAGTTTGGGGGATGTCCACAATTTTAGCTCTGTCTTTGGTAGTGCATTGGTAATATATATTACCAAAGTGTTGTATCTCCATAATGTTCTGAAATATGAAAAAAAAATTGGGATAGTTTTGGACCTTATTGGTTAAGTTGGAAGAACTGTCATTTTAACAATATTAATTCTTCAAAACTGTAAACCCAGAGTATATCCCAGTGTATTTAGATCTTTTAAGAACTCAATCATAATTTTGTATTTATCTTCCTGTAGATCCTGTTCATATTTTTTAAAAATTTATATGTAAATATTTTTCTTTTTAATTTGCTATTTACAAATTTACTTCAAATCCCAAGTTTTTATTGGTGGGAGGAAAACAGCTGTATTTTTATATTGACTTTAAATCTTGAGTTAGTGCTATACCTGATTATTAGTTACAGATGATTGGTTTGTACAATTTTAGTGTTTTTTTAATAAAATCGTGCCATCTGTGGGTAAAATGCTTTATTTTTTTCTCATCTCCTAATAATATCTTTTATTACTTTTTTTCTTATTACACTGACCAAGTTTTCTAATATGAAGTTGAATAGGCATGAGGAGAGAGTACATTCTTCCTTCTTTTTAAGTTTAAGAGGAAAGTGTCCAGTATCTCATCATCATGTATTTTGTTAGTTCTAAGTATTTTATGTAGATGCTTATTGTAAAGTTGAGAAATTTCCTGTCTGTTCCTAATTTGCTGACACGTATTAACGGTTCTGGGCTATGACTAATGTTTTTTTTCTGCATCAATTGGTACCATCATGTAATTTTTGTTGTTGTTTTTTAGCCTGTTGGTACAGTGAATTACGTTGAATGATTTTCAATTGTTACCTCAGTCTTCCAATCCTAAAATAAATGTTGCTTGGTTATTGCATCTGATTATTTTTATGCATTGTTGCATTCAATTTGCTCATATTTTGTTGAAGCATTTTGTGTCAATATTCATGGAAGATACCAGTCCGCATTTTTTTCTGGTAATCTCTTTGCCCAGGTTTGGTATTACGCTATGAATTGATTCAAAGAATGTTAGAAAATGTCCCTTCCTCTATTTAGTGGAAACATTGTGGATATTTGGTGATTGTTTTAAAAAAACAACTGATTCAATTTACCAATAAAGCCATCTGTGCCTGGTTCTCTTTTTGATGGTTACTAATTATTGATCCAATTTTTAAATAGATATTGAGCTATTGGTGTGATTTTAGTAGTTTACATATTTCAAGGAATTGCTTTATTTTATGCAAGTTACCAATTTTATGAACATAGTTTTTAACATTTCTTTATTATTCTTTTAATGTACGTGGGATTTAATCCCTTCTTCATCTATGATATAGTGGTTATTTGAGTCCTCTCCATTTTTTTGTGTTATCCTGGCTAGATGTTTAATTATTTTATTGATCCTTTCACAGGACCAGCTTTAGATTTGGTTAATTTTCTCTATTGTTTTCATGTTTTTAACTTCATTGATCATTGCTGTATTTTTATTTGTATTTTTCTTCTGCTTGCTTTAAACTCAATTTGCTCTTCTTTCTTTAGTTTCCTAAGATGGAAGTTTAAGCTATTGGAGTTAGATTTTTTCTTTTCTAATATATGCATTTTATGCATCTCCCCATTTCCTCCACCTCCCAGCCCCAGGCAAGTACCTTTCTACTCTCTGCTTTCATCAGATTATTTTTTTTAGAATCCACATATAAATAATATTATACAACATTTGTCTTTCTGTGTTTGGATAATTTTATTTAGCATAATGTCCTTCAGGTTCATACATGTGTCACAAATGGCAGTATTTTCTTATTTTTATGGCTGAATAATATTTCATTGCATGTATGTGTGTGCACGCACAGGTATGTGTTACATTACTACAGGCATACATTCTAGGAACTGTGTTAGGCAATTTCATTGTTGTGCAATCATCATAGAGTATATTTACACAAGCCTTGATGGTAGTAAGCTACACTTAGGCTATATGGTATAGCCTATTGCTCCTAGGCTACAAACCTGTACAGCATGTTACTGTCCTTGATACTTAGACAATTGTAACACTGTGGTAAGTATTTGTGTATCTAAACATAGGAAATGAACAGTTAAATATGATATGCAAGATAAAAAATGACACACCTGTATAGGACAATTAAAATGAATGGAGCTTGCAGTACTAGAATTTGCTCTGTGTGTGTCAATGATTTAGTGATGAGTGAATGTGAAGGCCTAGGACATTACTTTACACTACCATAGACTTAAAAACACTGTACACTTAGGCTACACTAAATTTATTTTAAATATTTTTAAAATAATAACTTTGACTCACCATAATTATTTTTTTACTTTTTAAACTTTTTAAATTTTTTAAACTTTTTATCCTTTTGTAATATCACTTAGCTTAACACAAACATATTTTACCACAGTACAAAAATAATTTCTTTCTTGATATCCTTATTCTAAAAGCTTTGTTCTACTTTTAAATGTTTTCTTTTATCACTTAACTTTTTTGCTGTAAGGTAAGACACAAACACACACATTAGTCTAGACCTACACAGGATCAGGATCATGAAGACATCACTAGGTAATAGAAATTTTCAACTTTATTACAATCTTATGAGACCACCATTTTATATGGGGCCTACCATTGGGCAAAACATTTTTATGCAGTGCATAAAAAGTGTATGTCACATATTCTCTGTCCATTCATTGATCAATAGAAACTTGGCTTGCTTCCAATATTCTGGCTATTGTGAATGATGCTGCAATGAATTTGGGGTGCATGTATTACTCTGAGATACTGATTGTATATCCTTTGGATATACACCCAAAAGTGTAATTGCTGGATCATATGCTAGTTCTATTTTTAACTATTTGAGAAATATCCATAATGTCTTCCATAGTGGATGAACCAATTTATGTTCCTGCCAATAGGGTACAAAAATTCCATTTTCTTCACACCATAAACAAAACTTGTTATCTCTTCTCTTTTCATAATAGCCATCCAAACAAGTGAGAGATGATATCTCATTATGGCTTTGATTTTAATTTCTCTGATGATTAGTGATGTTGGGCACCTGTTTATATACCTGGTGCCCATTTGTATATCTTCTCTGTAGCCAAATATATTCTGGTTTGTTGCCCTTTTTATTTTCTAATCAATTTTTGAGGGGGTACTGTGTTGTATGGGTTAGTTATATATTTTTGACACGGACCCTTGATCAGATATATGGCTTGCAAATATCTTCTCCCATTTTACAGGTTGCCTGAATCATATACAGAAATAAATATTAAATAGCTGAAAGACTTAAATGTGAGATCTGAAACCATAAAACATGTAGGAAAAAAAGGAGAAAGCTCCTTGAGGTTGATCTTGGCAATAATTCTTAATGTTTTATTTTTTTTAATTAACACATAATGTTTGTACATATTTATGGGGCACAGTTTAATGTTTTCATGTTAATATACAATGCATAATGATCAAACCAGGGTCATTACTATATCCATCACTTCAAACATTTAGCATTTCTGTGTGGTGAAAACAGTCAAAGTCATTTCTACTAGCTATTGTAAAATATAGAATGCATTATTACTAGCTTTAATCACCCTACTGTGTAATAGAACACCAAAACTTATTCTTTATTTCTGGCTAACTTTATTCCCATTTACCAACCTCTTCCCAGCCTCCCAGCCTCTCTACCATTCCCATCTTCTTGTAACCACTATTCTACTCTCTACTTCTATGAGATTAAATTTTTAAAGTTTTACAGTAAATGAGATCATGATGAGTTTGTCTTTCTGTGTCTGACTTATTTCATTTAACATAACGTCCTATGGGTTCATCCATGTTGCCACAAATGATAAGATTTCATTATGTTTTATGGTTGAATAGCATTCCATTGTATATATGTACCACATTATCTTTATCCATTCATCAGTTGATAAACACTTAGGTTGACTTTATATCTAGGCTACTGTGAACAGTGGTACAATAAACATGGGAGTGCAGATATGACTTCAATATACTGACTTCCTATTCTGTGGATATATACCCATAAATGGGAGTGCTAAATTATATAGTAGCTCTATTTTTAATTTTTGAGGAAGTTCCATGCTGTTTTCCACAAAGGACACACTAATTTACATTCCCCCAAATAGGTCATTATATAATGACCCTTTTGTCTTTTTTTCTACCTTTTTTGACTTAAAGTCTACTTTATCTCACATAAATATAGCTGCTCCTGATCAAATTTGATTGCCATTCACATGGAATATGTTTTGTTTCAATTATTTTTTAAACATAATAGTTGTACAAATTTTTGGGCTACATGTGATATTGATATAAGTATATAATGTATAATGATCAAATCAAGGTAGTTGGGGTATCCATCACCTCAAACATTTATCATTTCTTCATGTTAGGAAGATTTCAATTCCATACTTTCAGGTATTTTGAAATATTCAATAAATTATTGTTATCTATAGTTGCCTGGTTGTGCTACTAAACATTATTACTTATTCATTTTTTCTAACTGTATTTTTGTACTTGTGAGCCATCACCTGTTTATACCCCACTCCCTGCTACTCTACCCATTCTAGTAACCAAGCTTCTACTCTATTTCCATGCATTTATTTTACTTCTTTTAACTTTCACATATTTTTTAGAACATGCAATATTATTTTTCTGTTTCTGGCTAATTTTACTTAAGATACTGCCCTCCATTTGCATCTATGTTGTTGAAAATTACAGGGTATCAGTATTTTATGGCTAAATATATTTCATTATGTGTATGTACCACATGTTCTTTATCCATTCATCCATTGATGGACACTTGGATTCATTTAATAACTTGGCTGCTGTGAATAGCTCTGCAATAAACATGGGAGTGCAGATATCACTTCAATGTACTGATTTCCTTTACGTTGAATCTGTACATAGCAATGGGATTGCTGGATCATATGATAGCTGTATTTTTAGGTTTTGAGGAACCTGTATATTGTTCTCCATAGTGGCAACAATAATTACATTCCCACCAACAGTGTATGAGGGATCCCCTTTCTCCATATCCTTGCCAGCATTCATTATTGCCTATCTTTTGAATGAAAGCCATTCTAACTGGGGTGAGATGATATTTCATTGTAGTTTAAATTTGCATTTATCTGATAATTAGTGATATTGAGCATTTTTTCATATACCTATTGGACATTTGTATGTCTTCTTTTGAGAAATGTCTATTCTGATCTTTCGCCCATTTTTAATTCAGATTGCATGTTCTTTTTCCTATTGAGTTGCTCGAGCACTTTATGTATTATGATCATTAATCTCTTCTCAGATAGGTAGTTTGCAAATATTTTCTCCCATTATGTGGGTTGTCTCTTTACCTTGTTGATTGTTTCCTCTGCTGTGCCAAGGTTTTTAAGCTTGATGTGATTCCATTTGTCCATTTTTGTTTTGGTTGCCTGTGCTTTTGAGGTATTACTCAATAATTCTCTGTCCAGATCAATATCCTCAAGTGTTTTCCCAGTTTTCTTCTAGTACTTTAATAGTTTCAGGTGTTAAATTTAAGCCTTTAATCTATTTTGATTTGACTTTTTTGTATATGGTTAAGAGATGGGGGTCTGGCTTCAATCTTCTGCACATGGATGTCTAGATTTCCCAGCACTATGTATTGAAGAGACTGTCCTTTATCCAATTTATGTCCTTGGCAACATAGTTGAAAATGAGTTGACTGTGAATGCATGGATTAATTTCTGGGTTTTCTATTTTGTGTCATTGATTTTACGTGTCTGAGTTTATGCCAGGACCATGCTGATTTGCTTACTATAGCTTTGTAGTATAATTTAAAGTCAGTTAATGTGATGGCTCCAGCTTTGTTCTTTTTACTCAGGATTTCATTGGCTGTTCTGGGTGTTTTGTGGTTCTATATAAATTTTAGAATTATGTTTTCAGTTTCTGTGAAAAATGTAATTAGTATTTTATGGATGGTATAGAATATATAGATTATGTATCCAAAGAAGGGGAAATTACTATATTGAAAAGATTCTTTCCCACGTTTACGGCAGCACTATTCACAATAGCCAAGATTTGGAATAAACTTAAGTGTCCATCAACAATTGAAGGGATAAAGAAATTGTGGTACATATACACAATGGAATATTACATAGCCACAAAAAGAATAAAATCCTGCCATCTGCAAGACCATAGATGGAACTGGAGAACATTATGTTAAGTGAACTAAGCCAAGCACAAAAAGACAGATCTCTCAAGTTCTCACTTCCATATGGGACATTAAATATGAAATGTACAATTTTGAATCAAAAGTTCATTTTATTATACCTTAAACAAGAAGCAGTACAGTTATCCAAAGAATGTGCCTAAACTATCGTCACAGTTTTTCCATCTTAATGGTTGCTTGGTTATTCCAGCAGCAAAGAAGCCTAGAGAGCGAGTGGCAATGAAATTGCAAAAAGCTTTTTCCACAGCTTGTTGAGAATTGAATATTTTTCCTTGAAAGAAGTTGTCCACAGCCTGGAAGAAGTGGTAGTCAGTTAGTGCAATGTCCGGTGAATACAGTGGATGACAGAGAGTTCCCAAGTCCAGCCTCTGTATTTTCAGCAGTGTTGTTTGTGTGACATGTGGTCTAGTGTTGTCTTGCAAGAGGATTGGCCTGTATCTATTGACCAGTCTTGGCTGCTTAATCACAAGCATTTTCATCATTTCATCCAATTGGTTGTAGTAGAAATCTGCTGTCATTGATTGACCAGGTTTCATGAAGCTGTAATGGATAATACCAGTGCTGGATCACCAAACTGACACCATTAGATTTTTTTAATGAATATTCAGCTTTGGACTTTGTTTTGGCATTTCATTTTCATCCAGCCATTGTGCCAAACACTTGTGATTGTCAAAAACAATCCATTTTTCATCATATGTAACAATATGGTGTAGAAGTGGTTAACCTTTATGTCATGACAGCAAAGAAAGGGAAGCTTCAAGAAGATTTCTCTTCTGACACTCATTTAATTCATGTGGAACCTATCTATCCAGCTTCTTTACCTTTCCAATTTTTTTCAAATGGTCCAATACTGTTGGAATAGTAACATCAAACCTTGCTGCTAATTCACAAATAGGTTGAAAGGGATGCAGTTCCACTACAGCTTTCAGCTCATCATTATCCACCTTGGTCTCAGGCTGCCCACATGGCTCATTTTCAAGATTAAACTCACCAGAATGGAACCTCTCAAACCATCGATGTACTGAGCATTCGTTAGTCAAATCCTTCTCAAACACTTTGTTGATATTTTGAGCTGCCTGCACTGCATTGCTTCCACAATATAACTCATTTCAAAATAACACAAATTTTTGACTTATCCGTGGTTTCACAAAAATTGCTCTAAAAATTTTGAAAGATAGTCACAAGCTAAACCAAGCATTTGAAAGAATAAGGATGTACCTTCACAATAAAAATAAAACATAAGTGTCAAAGTGAAATGTTAGAGATAAAAACTGTGGAAAAAATGGACTAGAGGCAGCCTGCCAGATCACTGCTCCTAAGGAAAGGAGTGAAAGGAGTGGTTAGCTGCCTACATATGGATTTCTCATCCCTGAAACAGCATTGTGAATTCAGAGAAGCAACACGGGACACTCAGTGTGGAAAAAAAGGTGACACATATAACAAGATCAGAGAATGAGAGAGGAACAATAGGACAGAGTGTAGGAGTGCTGTTCTCATCCTGCTAGCCCGTGGTGGACCGAAATGGAAGGTGGCTCCCACCATCCCCACAGACCTCCTACTTGCTCATATGGAGATGTTCATGGAGTCTATGCAGAGCCATTGCACTAGACAACAGGCACTGTGAGGATAAGGCAACAACTAAAGCCATTATGAACTTTTGGGTGCACTGCACCAGGTCTACTCTGGGCTGGAGAGGGAGAAAACTGAATTGTGGCTTCTCTGATCCATACCCTGGAACTTGAAGCCAGGCACTGCATCCCTAGAGCACAGTGAGACCCAGGCATGGGAATTCATAACAGAGCAGCACGTTCCAAACTGAGAGGCTCTGGGTGACTGCTTCAGTGGGTCCTGGGTTGGGCATAGAGAGCTATGACCTCTACACGTCTGACCTGGCATCTGCAGGACCCTAGTGCCTAAGAAGCAGCCTGGTGCTTATTTAGCCCCAAATCCACTCTACAGGCCCCAGCTGCCTCCTTCCTACCTGTTCTTAGCCCCACCTTTGAGGACAGGTCAGCCCCCCATCTACATGACCACTGCTTCTGGCTCAGAGACCCTGCACAGAGGTTTGTTTCTGGTTCCACCCCAGTCCTTGCTCAAAGGCTCTCACCCAGGATGCAACAGGCTCCAACCTGAGAAGCTTTGGGTGGCTGCTGTGGCAGGCCCTGAGTGGAGCATGGAGAAATCTTCAGTCCCTGAACTGCCAGAGCCAACCTCAGCCTGCCTGACTTGACATTTGGGGGACCTCAGTGCCTTTGGAGCAGCCTGATGCTTACTTGGCCAATATTCTGCCTTCCAACCATGACTGCCTCCTGCCTGCTTGGCCCTGATACTGCCCTCCAGGTCAGATCGACCCACCACAAGTACAGGCCTGCTTTTGCCTGAAAGTCCCTGCTCAGGGGCTCTGCTCCCAGCTCCTCTCAATCCCAGCTCTGAAGTTCTCATGCCAGAGCCTGTGGCTCCACCCCTCTGCCTTCAGAACTCCCAACAGGCCCAAGACACCATCCCAAAGTCTCCAGTGCAGCACTTGGACCACAAGACCCCATGCCAGAGCCACCACCAAAGCACTGCAGAAAGAGCTGCCTCAAACCCCAGTGCCCCGTCAGAAACCCCCCCAGCTTCAAGTCACCAGCACACTGTGACCTGCTTTGTGCAAACACCCACAACCTAGTAACCCATGATAAATTTATCCAGCTGCTGTGGTTACCTCTATGGGGAAACCCTGGGTAGAGAAATGCCTAGAACACAAGCCATAGTGAAGAGAGTCTTGTCCAGCTCCCAACTAGAACATCCTACAACTGTCTGGACAGTCCCCAGCAAGTAACAGGAGTCTCACAAACCTAATAACCCAGAATTCAGAAAAGAAGTTTCAGATGAGAAAAAACCAGCAAAAGAACCCTGGCAACATGAAAAATCACAACAGATCAACACCCCCAATGGATCACAATGGAGCTACAGCAGTGAACTCCAACTACAATGACATTGTTGAAATGACAGAAATGGAATTCAGAATATGGACAGAAAATAAGAAGGATGGAATTGAAGAGAAAGTTGAAAACCAACAAAAAGAAGCCAAGCAAATATTTCAGGAAATAAATGAAATAGTCACTAAAGAGTTTGACAAAATTAGGAATGATATAATAGAACTTAAAGAAATAAAAGAGTCATTCAGGGATTGTCAATATGCAGAAGAAAGTTTCAGCACGAGATTAAACCAAGGAGAGGAAAGAATCTCAGAGCTTGAAGATAAGGCTCTCGAGCTAACCCAATCTTTTAAAGAGGCAGAGAACTGAACAACAATGGCAGAGCAGTCACTTACAGAGATATGTGACTACACAAAGTGAACAAACATACAAATTATAGGTATCCCTGAAGGAGAAGAAAAAAATGCTAAAAGCATGGAAAATCTATTTGAGGGAATTTTTTGGAAACCCCACTGTATCACCAGAGATCCAGATATCCAGATACAAGATGGTCTTTGAACTCCAGAAAGATTCATAGAAAATAGAACATCTCCAAGACACATAGTATTCAACCTGGCCAAAATCACAGTGAAAGAGGAAATTTTGCAAACAGCTAGATGCAAGCAACAACTGACCTACAAGGGAAAACCCATCAGGATAACTGTATATTTCTCAGTGGAAACCTTAAAAACCAGAAGGGATTGGGCCCCCATATTCAATCTTCTTAAACAAAGCATTTGCCAGCCTATAATCTTGTATCTTACAAAATGACGTTTCACATTTGATGGAAAAATTAAGTCATTTTCAGACACCCAAATACTAAGGGAAACTGCCGAGTCCAGACCTGTCTTGCAGGAAGTACTCAGATTTGCACTCTACATGGATGAGCACAATAGACATCAACCAGTGTAAAATCCCCCAAAAGGTAAATGTCAGAGACCAGTCATCATAATGGCTCCAGAGGTAAAACAGAGCAATAAAGTTCTACTCAACAGGAAGAACAGAAATTCCCCCCACCTATCACTCCTTTCAATAAATGTGAATAGCTTGAACTCCTCACTCGAAAGACATAGGCTGGCTGAATGGATTAAAAAAAAAAAAACAAGCCAAGTATCTGCAGTCTGCAGGAAACACATCTAACTCATGAGGACTCATTCAGACTCAAGGTGAAGGGATGAAAAACAATATTCCATGAAAATGGAAACTTAAAGAAAGGTGGTGTAGCAGTCCTGAAATCAGATAACAGACTTCAAATCAGCAAAAGCAAAGAAAAAGAAAGATGGTCATTATATAATGGTAAAGAGAACAATTCAACAAGAAGACATAACAATTCTAAATATTCATGCTCCTAACATAGGTGCACCAAGGTTCATAAAGTAAATCGTACTTGATCTAAACAAAATTATAAACAGCAGCACTGTAATACCTGGGGACTTCAACAACCCTCTGACAGAACAGGACAGATTCTCCAAAGAGAAAATAAACAAAGAAACAATGGACTTAAACAGAACTCTAGAACTAATGGGCCTAACAGACATTTATAGAACATTGCACACAAAAACCACAGAATATACATTCTTCTCATCAGCTCATGGAACATTCTCTAAGACTGATCACATCCTAGGCCACAAAACATGTCTCAACAAATTAAAAAATAAAAATAAAAAGTGTACCATGCATCTATGCAGACCACAGTGGAATAAAATTAGAAATCAACTCCAACAGAAACACCCATAACTACACAAATTCATGGAAACTAAACAAACTATTGCTGAATGATAGGTGGGTCAAGGAAGAAATTAAGATGGAAATCAAAAGATTATACGAGCTAAAAGACAAGGGGGATAAGTTATCAAAATCTGTGGGATACAGCCAAAGCAGTCCTAAGAGCAAAATTCATAGCCCTAAATGCCTACATCCAAAAGACAGAAAGATCACAAATCAACAATATAAAGAATCATCTCAATGAACTGGAAAAGGAAGAACAAACCAACCCCAAACCCAGCAGAAGAAAAGAAATAACCAAGATCAGAGCAGAACTAAATGAAATTGATAACAAAAGAAGTATAGAGAAGATTAACGAAACAAAAAGTGAGTTCTTTTAAAAGATAAACAGAATTGGCAGGCTTCTTACTAGATACACCACAAACAGAAAAGAAAGGACTTTAATAAGCTAAATCGGGAATGAAAAGGAGAAATTATGACAGATACCACAGAAATACAAAATATCATCTCTGAATTCTATAAAAACCTCTGTGCACATAAACTTGAAAATACGGATGAAATGGACAAATTTGTGGAAACACACAGCTTCCCTAGGCTCAATCAGGAGGAAGTAGAATCCCTGAACAGCCAATGTTAAGTAACAAAATTTAAGCAACAACAAAAAATTTTCCAACAAAAAATAGTCCTGTACCAGATGGATTCACACCCAAATTTTATCAGTTCTACAAAGAAGAACTGGTACTTATCCTGCAGAAATTATTCCATAACATTGAGAAACAAAACACGTTTTATGAAGCCAACATCACCTTGATTACAAAGCCAGGAAAGGACTCAACAATAAAAGAAAACTACAGACCAATATCCCTCATGAATGTAGATTCAAAAATGCTCAATAAATTCCTAGCAAACCAAATTCAGCTGCACATGGAAAAAATAATCCATCATGACCAAGTGGGCTTCATCCCACAGATACAAGGATGGTTCAACATATGCAAATCTATAAATTTAATTCACCACATAAATAGAATTAAAACAAACACAGTATGATCCTCTAAATAGATGCAGAAAAATATTCAACAAAATTAAGCACCCTTTTATAATAAGAATGCTTAACAAAATCGACATAGACTGGAATAACCTCAAAATGGAAATAGGTATATGTGACAAACCCACAGCCAACCTCATACTGCATGGGTGAAAATTTAAAGCATTCCTGTTTATAAACAAAACAAGACAAGGTTGCCCACTATCACCACTTCTATTCAACATAGTGTTTGAAGTCCTAGCCAGAGCAATCAGACAAGAGAAGGAAATCAATGATATCCAAATGGGGGCAGAAGAGGTCAAACTATCACTCTTTGCAGATAATATGATCTTATATCCAGAAAAACCCAAATGTTTGGTCAAGAGATTCCTGGAATTGATAAACAAATTCAGCAAAGTCTCAGGTTACAAAATTAATGTATACAAATCAGTACCATTCATATATTCCAGCAACAGTTAAGCTGAGAAACAAATAAAAGACTCAATACCTTCCACAATAGCAATAAAGAAAATAAAATACCTAGTAATATATTTAACTAAGGAGGTGAAAGACATCTACAGGTAGAACTATGAAACTCTGAGGTAGGAAATAGCAGAGGATGTAAACAGATGGAAAACCATACCATACTCATGGATTAGCAGAATCAACATTGTTAAAATGTCTATACTACTCAGAATGATCTAGAGATTCAGTGAAACCCCTATTTAAATTCCAACAACATTTTTCACAAGTATATAAAAATAATTCTATGTTTCTTATGGAACCAGAGAAGACCCTGTATAGCCAAAGCAAACTTAAGCTAAAGGAACATATCAGGAGGCATCAATTTACCAGACTTCAAGCTATACTGCAAGGCTGTAATAACCATGACAGCATGGTACTGTAACAATAACAGAGGCATAAATCAATGGATCATAACAGAGAACCCAGATATAAAACCATATTCGTATTTCCATCTGATCTTTCACAAAGCAGACAAAAACATACACTGGAGCAAAGAATTCCTACTCAAAAAATGGTGCTGCAAAAATTGGATAGCCACATGTAGAAGACTGAATCAGGATCTACACCTCCCACCACTCACAAAAATTAACTCATGATAAGTAACAGACTTAAACCTAAGGCATGAAACTATGAGAATTCTGGATGAAAATGTTGGAAAACCTCTCATAGACATTGTCTTAGGCAAAGAATTTATGAAGAGGAAACCAAAAGTAATCATAGCAAAAACAAAAATAAATAAATGGGACCTGATCAAATTATAAAACTTCTGCGCAGCCAAGAACACAATCAATAGAGCAAATAGATAACCTACAGAATGGGAGAAAATATTTGCATGCTATACATTGGATAAAGGGTTAATAACAAGACTATACAAAGGACTCAAACAAATCAACAAGAAAAATCAAACAACCCCATTAAAAAGTGGGCAAAGAACATGAACAGAAACTTTTCAGAAAAAGATAGACTAATGGCCAAGAAACATGGGAAAAAGTGCTCAGCATCTCTAATCATCAGGGAAATGCAAATCAAAACCACAATGACATATCACTTAACTCCAGTCAGAATGTCTTTTATCAAAAAGTCCCAAAACAACATATGTTGGCATGGATACAGAGAGATAGGAGCACTCATATGCTGTTGGTGGAACTCCAAGCTAGTACAACCTCTATGGAAAGTAGTATGGAGATACCCCAAGAAATAAAAGCAAACCTACCATTTGATCCAGCAATCCCACTACTGGGTATTTACCCAAAGGAAAAAAAGACATTCTATAAAAAAGGGACCCACACTCGAATGTTTATACCAGCACAAGTCGCAATTGCAAAGATGTGGAAACAACCCCTGTGCCCATCAATACATGAGTGGGTTAATAAGATGTGGTATATGTGTAACATGCAGTACAACTCAGCCATAAAAAAAATGCTGATCTAACACCTTTTGTACTAACCTGGATGGAACTGGAAACCATTCTTCTAAGTGAAGTATCACAGGGATGGAAAAAAAACCCAGCACGTTTACTCATGGTTAAATTGGTGCTATTCGATCAACATTTATGTGCATATATGGAAATAACATTCATCAGAAGTCAAGCAGGTGGGAGGAGGGAGGACGGGATGGGGAAATTCATGCCTAACGGGTGCAATACATACTCTCTGGGTAATGGGCACACTTATAACTTTGACTCAAATAGTGCAAAAACAATTTATGTAACCAAAACATCTGTACCCCCATAATATTCTGAAATAAAATTTTAAAAATAAGAGATATCAACTGTCAATCTTAGTACTTAAGGAAATCGGACATTTCATACTTAATATCCTAATATTAAATGCAACTGATTTCATTGAAGCAGAGAGGCTGAGAAGGGTAGTCAGGAGAAAGGGATACATTGGAGATAGTTAATAGGTGCAAATATGCAGTTAAATAGAATGAATAATATCTACTATGTGATAGCACAACATGGTAACTATAGTCAACAATAATTTATTTAATGTTTTAAATAAGCATTTAATGGAATTGGAATGTTCCTGACACAAAGGAATAACAAATGTTTGAGGTGTTGGATAGCCCAATTACCCTGATTTGACCATTACGCACTGTATGCCTGCATCAAAACATCACATGTACCTCATAAATACACTTATTGTGTGTCCATATTAATTAAAAATAAAAAAATATTTTTAAAATGAGGAAAGGACATCAACAAAGATTTCTGAAAAGAGGACATACAAAGGGCCAACAGACACATGAAAAAATCTCAACATACCTAATCATCAGAGAAATGCAAATCAAAACTACAGGGAGATATCATCTTACCCCAGTTAAAATGGCTATTATCAAAAAGGCAAATAATAGTATATGCTGGCTAGAATGAAGAGAAAATGCACTGTTGTTGGTAATGTAGATTAGTGCAGCTATTATGGAATACACTTTGAAGATTTCTCAAATAACTAAAAATAGTACTATCCTGCAGTTCTGCAATTCAACTACTGGGTATTTATCCAAAGAAAGAAAATACGCATATCAAAGGGATACCTGCAGCCCCATGTTTATTGTGGTACTATTCACAATAGAAAAGATATGGAATCAATCTAAATGCCCATTAATGGATGAGTGGATAAAGAAAGTGTGGTATATATACAGAATGGATTACTATTTGACCACAGAAAAATGAAATCATGTAATTTGCAGCAAGGTGGATGGAACTAGAGGTTATTATATTAAGTGAAATAAACCAGGCCCAGAAAGGTAAACACTGTATGTTCTCACTCATATGTGGGAGCTGAAAGAATTGATCTCATGGAGGTAGAGCATAGAATGATAGTTACCAGAGGTAAGGGAGGGTGTGTGTGTGAGGGAGAGGGTGAGAGTGGTCAGTTAGTGGATACAGACATACAGTTAGATCTAATGTACAGTAGCAGAGCAGGGTGACTATAGTTAACAACTGTATACTGTAAATTTCAAAATAGCTGGAAGAGAGGTATTAAAATTTCCCCAACATATAGAAATTATAAATATATGAGATGATGGATATCCTAAATACCCTTACTTGATTATTGCACATCATTTGCATGTAACAAAACGTTACATGTACCCCATAAATATGTAAAAATATTATGTATCAATAAAAAAGAATCTCTGTCTCAACACACACAAAAAAACCATAATAAATATTTGAGGTGATGGATATGCTACTTCTCAGATTTAATCATGAGACATTGTATATATGTATCAAAATAGCACACAGTATGTCATTATTTGTATAATTATTATGTGTAAATTAAAAATAATAAATACAAAAAACCCAAAAACATAATAATGCTCAATTATCACTAGTCATAAGGAAAATTTCAATTAAAACTACAATGAGATATCACTTCATATATGTTAGAATGGCTATTATCAAAAATACAAGAGATAACCAGAGTTGGTGAGGTTATATAGAGCAATATAAACCCTTGTTCATCATTGATAAGAATGTAAATTAGTACAGATATCATAGAAAACAATATGAAATTTTGTGAAAAATTAAATTTTATTCAACAATCCCAATTCTGTGTATAAATCCAAATGAAATGAAATTAGCATGGCAAAGATATATCTGTACTCCCATGAGCATTATACTATTATTCACAAAAGCCAACATAGGGAATCAACCAAAGTGTCTATTAATTGATGAATGAATAAAGAAAATGTGTTATATATACTCAATGGAATACCTTTGAGTAGTAAAGAAAAAGGAAATCGTGTCATTTGCCACAGAGTGAAACTGGAAGACATTATGCTACATGAAATAAGCTCAGCCAAGAGAGACAAATATTCAAAATCTCACTTATATGTGAAATCTGAAAAAGTTGAAATCTTAGAGAGTAGAATGATGGTTACCAAGACCTGGGCGTGGTGTTAGGAGATGTTTGTCAAGGGGTAAAAAGTTTCAATTGAATTAGAGATAAATTCTGTAGGTCTATTGTACAGCATGAAGAATATAGTTAATAATAAGGAATACTTGAAAATTCCTAAAAAAGTTGATTTTAAATGACATTACCACAAAAAATGATAGATGTATATGATGATGATATGTTAATTAGTATATTTATTTATTCTACAATGTATACATATATCAAAACATCACGTTGTGTATACCATGGAGTATTACTCAGCGATAAAAGACAATGGTTAATTAACACCTATGGTATTATCCTGGATGGAGGTAGAGCACATTCTTCGAAGCAAAGTATCACCAGAATGGAAAAACAAGCACCACTGGTACTCACCATCAAATTGGTACTGACTGAGCTATACTTAAGTGCACACATGGAAATAATATTCATCAGAGGTCGGGCATATACATAAATATATATGTTTTTATTTCTCAGTTAAAATAAATATTTTATTAAAATAATGAATTTTTATTCACCTACAAACTTTTATTTATTTTCTTTTGTTTAATGATTTTTTTATTTTATTTTTTATTATTTCAGAATATTATGGGGGTACAAACACTTTGGTTACATATATTGCCTATGCACTGCCCAAGTGAAAGCTACAATCATGAATATCCCCCAGACAGTGCACCCCGCACCCATTAGGTGTGAGTTTTTCCCATCCCCTCCACCCCCCTCCCACCTGCCCGACCCCTGATGAATATTATTTCCATGTGTGCACTTAAGTATAGCTCAGTCAGTACCAATTTGATGGTGAGTACCAGTGGTGCTTGTTTTTCCATTCTGGTGATACTTTGCTTCGAAGAATGTGCTCTACCTCCATCCAGGATAATACCATAGGTGTTAATTAACCATTGTCTTTTATCGCTGAGTAATACTCCATGGTATACATATACCACATTTTATTAATCCACTCATGTATTGATGGTTATTTGCGTTGTTTCCACATCTTTGCAATTGTGAATTGTGCTGCTATAAACATTCGAGTGCAGAAGTCTTTATTACAGAATGCCTTTTTTTCCTTTGGGTAAATACCCAGTAGTGGGATTGCTGGATAGAATACTTTCAGTTCTTTGAAAAATTGCCACACTATTTTTGATAGGGGTTTTACTAACTTGCAATCCAACCAAGAGTGTATAAGTGCTCCTTTCTCTCTGAATTTGTCCCTGCATCTATTGATTTTGATCGTTTTAAGGAGAGAAGTTCTAATAAGATTAAGGTGATATCTCATTGTGGTTTTAATTTGCATATCCCTGCTGAATAGTGAAGTTGAACATTTTTTTCATATGTTTGTAGGCCATTTGTCTATCTTCTTTTTAAAAACTTCTGTTCATGTCTTTTGCCCACCTTTTGATGGGGTACTTTGTGTGTGTGTGTGTGTGTGTGTGTGTGTTTTTCTTGCTGATTTGTTTGAGTTATTTGTAGATTCTGGATATTAGCCCTTTATTGGATGTATAATGCATAAATATTTTCTCTCATTCTGTAGGTTGTATATTTGCTCTGTTGATTATTTTCTTAGCTATACAGAAGGTTTTTAATTTAATAAAGTTCCATTTATTTATTTTTGTTGCTGCTGTAATTGCCATTGGGGTCTTAGTCATAGATTATTTGCCTAGACCGATATCCAGAAGAGTTTTCCCTACATTTACTTCTAGAATTCTTATGGTTTCATGCCTTACATTTTGATATTTTTAACCACCTTGAATGAATTTTTGTGAGTGGTGAGAGATAGGAGTTCCATTTCACTCTTCTGCGTGTGGCTATCCAATTTGCCCAGCACCATTTATTGAATAGGGTTTCTTTTACCCAATGTATGTTGCCTGGTTTGTCAAAGATCAGTTGGCTGTAGGTAGATGGTTTTATATCTGGGTTCTCTGTTCTGTAGCATTGTTCTATGCCTCCATTTTTGTAACAATACCATGGTGTTTTGGTTACTATAGCCTTGTAGTATAGTTTGAACTCTGGTAATGGGATGCCTCCAGGTTTGTTCTTTTTGCTTATTATTGCTTGGATTATTACAGCTCTTTTCTGGTTCCAAACACACCGTAGAATTATTTTTTTTTCTAGATTGGTGAAGTATTATGTTGCTATTTTGATGGGGATTTCATTGAATCTGTGAATCACTTTGGTAGTGTGGACATTTTAATAATGTTATTCTACTAATCCATGAACATGATATGTTTTTTCATTTATTTGTGTCATCTGTGATTTCTTTCCTCAATGTTTCAGAGTTCTCCTTGTAGAGATGTTTCACATCCTTGGTTAATTATATTGTAGGTATTTTATTGTCTTTGTTGCTATTGTGAATGGTATTCAGACTTTGATTTGAATCTCATTTTGATAGTTATTGGAATATAAAAATGCTACTGATTTAAGTATGTTGATTTTATACACTGAGACTTTACTGAATTTATTTACCAATTCCTGGAGACTCTTGGTAGAGTCTTTGGGGTTTTCTAAATACAAGATCATATCATTGGCAAAAATTGATAATTTGACCTCCTCTTTCCCAATTTGGATACCCTTTATTTCTATATCTTAACTGATTGCTCTAGCTAGGATTTACAGCACTATGTTGAATACATGTGGTGACAGTGGGTATTCTTGTCTTTTTTTGGTTCTTAGCTGGGAATCCTTTCAAATTTCCCATTCATTATGATGTTGGCTGTGGGTTTCTCATACATGGCTTTTATAATTTTGAGATATGTTACTTATATGCCTAGTTTGTTGAGGATTTTTATCATTAGAGGGTGCTGGATTTTGTCAAATGCTTTTTCTTCATCTATTGAGATGATCATATGGTCTTTGATTTTTCTTTTGTGTATGTTGTGAATTACATTTGTTGATTTACATATGTTGAACCACTCTTTAATCACTGGGATGAAGCCCACTTGGTTATGGCAGGGGTTTTTTTTTGTTGTTCTTTTGAATTCGGTTTGCTAGTATTTTATTGAGGATCTTGGTGTCTATATTCATAAGGGACGTTGGTCTATAGTTTCTTTTTTTTTGTGACCTTTCCTGGTTTTGGTATCATGGTGATACTGGCTTCATAGACTGAGTCTGGGGAGGATTCCCTCCTCCTCAATGTTACGGAAAATTTTCTGTAGTATGGGTACCAGTTGTTTTTTATAGGTCTGGAAGAATTTGACTGTGAATCTATTTGGTATGGGGCTTTTATTTGTTGAAAGACATTTTATTATTGCTTCAATCTCGCTGCTCATTACTGGTGTGTTCTGGAGTTCTATTTCTTCTTGACTGATTCTTGGAAGTTTCTATGCTTCCAGGAATTTGTCCATTTCCTCGATGTTTTCCAGTTTATGTGCATAGAGATTTTTATGTAATTCAAGGAGGATGTTTTGTATTTCTTTGCAAGTTCAGTTGTAACATTTCTTTTTTCATACCTGATTGAGCTAATTTGGGTCTTTTCTCTTTTATTCCTTGTTACTCTAACAAGATTTATATATTTTTTTATATATTTTCAGAGAACAAACTTTTTGCTTCACTGAACTTTTGTATTTTTTGTTTGTTTTCCATTCCATTTAGTTCTGCTGTGACCTTTATTATTTCTTTTCTTCTGCTGGCTTTGGGTTTGGTTTGCTCTTCCTTTTATAGTTCCTTGACATGTGATATTAGGTTGTTAATTTGTGATCTTTCTGACTTTTTGATGTGGGCATTTAAGGCTATAAATTTTCCCCTTAGCAATGTTTTGCTGAACTCCATAGATTGTGGTACCTTGTTTCTCCTTTGTTGTTCAGCTCAAGGAATCTTTTTATTTCCATCTTAATTTCATTATTGACCCAATAATCATTTAGCAGTAAGTTGTTTAATGTCCATGAGTTTGCATAGGTTTGAGTGTTAGTGTTCCTCTTGTGGTTGATTTTTAGTTTTATTCCACTGTGGTCTGAGAAGATACATGGTATGATTTTGATTGGTTTTAAATTTGTTGAGACATGTTTTGTGGCCTAAGATATGATCAATCTCAAAGAATACCCCATGTGATGATGAGAAGAATGTATATTCAGTAGTTTTGGGGTAGAATTTTCTGTTAATATCTGTTAGGTCCCTTTGCCTTAGGGTCCCATAAAGTCCAGTGTTTATTTATTTATTTTCTCCTTTGATGATTTGTCCAGCTCTGACAATGGGGTGTTGATGTCCCAGGCAATTATGCTGCTACTATATATTTCCTTGCTTAGCTCTAGTAGAATTTGTTTTATGCATCTGTGAGTTCCTGTGTTAGGTGCATATATATTTAGGATTGTTATGTCTTCTCATATAATTTCTCCCTTTGCCATTATATCATGACCATCTTTGTCTTTCTTTACCATCGTTGATTTAAAGTCAATTTTGTCTGACATGAGACTGGCTACACTTGCTCTCTTTTGGTTTTCATTTGCATGGAATATTTTTTTCCATCCTTTCACATTGATCCTGTGTGTGTCCTTGATGTTTAGATGTGTTTCCTGGAGACAGCAGATACTTGGGTTTTGTTTCTTCATCCATTCAGTCAGTCTGTGTCTTTTGAGTAGCATATTAAAACTGTTCACATTGAGAGAGAATTTATATTTGGGATGCTGTTCTGTTCATCATGTTGGGTATTACCTTACTGCTTTGTTTTCCCTCATGTGCTATTGTTTTATATGAGTTGTGAGCTTTAACTTTTTTGGGTGATTTTACACTGGACAGTATCTATTGTACTGATTCATGTATAATACAATTCTGAGTATTTCCTGCAGGGCAGGTCTGGTCATGACAAATTTCCTTGGTGTTTGCTTGCCTGGAAAAGATTTAATTTCCTCATCAATTGTGAAACTTTGTCTTGCAGGATACACAATTCTAGGTTGGCTGTTGTTCTGTTTAAGAAGAGTGAAGATGGGACCCCACTCTCTTCTGGCTTGTAAGGTTTCTATTAAGAGGTCTGCTGTTAACTTGGTGGGTTTTCCTTTGTAGGTCAATTGTTGCTTATGTCTTGTTTCTTGTAGCATTTTCTCCTTCATTTTGACTTTGGCTAGGTTGATTGCTATGTGTCTTTGATATTCCTATTTGCTATGCGTCTTCCTGGTGTTCAATTACCATATTTTATCTGTATGTCTGGATCTCTGTCAATACCAGGGAAGTCATCCTCAATAATTCCTTTGAATAGATTTTCCATGCTTTTAGCTGTCTCTTCTTCTCCCTCAGAGATACCTATAATTCACATGTTAGTTTGCTTCACATAGTCCCATATATCTCTAAGTGATTGTTCCATTTATTTTATTCTCTTCTCTTCCTCTTTAAGTTACTGAGTTAGCTTGTGAGCCTTGTCTTCCAGCACTGTGATTCTTTCTTCCCCTCAGTTTAGTCTGTTGCTGAAGCTTTCTGCTGTTTCCTGAAATTCCCTAAATGACTCTTTCAATTCTTTAAGTTCTACTATATTCCTCCTTAAGTTGTCTAGCTCTTTAGTGACTTTTTCATTAATTTCTTGATTTTTTTTTCCTTCCACTTGCTGGTTTTCAACTTTCTCTTCAGTTCCATTCATCTTATTTTCCATTCATTTTCTGAATTTCATTCCTGTCATTTAGGTAATTTTCTCGTGAGTGGAGTCCATTACTGTAGTTCCATTGTGTTCACTTGAAGTTCACAAACTGTCTTGTTTTTTGTTTTTATGTTGCCAGGGTTCTTTTGCTAGTTTCTTCTCATCTTAAACCTCTTTTCTTGACTTGGGGCTAATAGGTTTGCAGGGTACCTGTTCTTTGCTGGTAACTCTCCTGCTTAATTAAAAGAAGGGGATGTCCCTAGGTGGCACTTTTTTTTCCCCTACTTTAGAAGGTTGATACAGCAGGAGAGGAGTGTGTGCACTAAAATGTCGTAATGCAGCTGTTCTGATTTGTCCTGTTTACTTGTAATTGTCACTGTTCAAGCCTGTGTTTGGTCATCTTTGTGCTAGGTGTTGGGATTTTCCCCAAATAGTTGTATGAAGTTTGAGCTGGCAGCAGGTGACATGCCCTCCATGGAGGCTGGTGTTATGGTGATTGCTCTGCCCAGGGTCTCCCTACAGATGTGACAGTGGAAGCTGGGTGAGGCTTTCTAAGCAGTGGTCGTGGGTTCCTGGATTGTGGGTATTTGCTCAAATCAGGTCCCAGTGTAATGGTGGCTCAAGACCTGGGTGTCCCTGGCAGGGAATTGGAATATGAACAAGTTCCACTGGCCTTGCAGCAGTGGTGGAGACTCAGGGATGGGGTCGGTCTTGGGTTCTAGGTGCAGTTCTGACATCTTGGGGGTGGAGTCCCGGGCTTTGCAGGAGCTCTGGAGCCACAGGAATGGAGCCTCAGGCTCTGGTGTGAGAGCCTCAGAACTTGGACTGGGGAGGAGTTGGAAGCAGGGCTTCTGAGTTGGGCCTCAGAGATGGAAGCAGGCATGTGTGGGCAGGAGGCTGATCCAACCTGGAGAGTGAATCCAGGGCCAAGCAGGTGGTGCTGGTCCACAGGCTTGTGTACTGTGGGTGCCAAGTCAAATGTGCAGGGGTTGGTTCTAGCAGCCAAGGGACTGCAGAGTTCTCCCTGCCCCTCCCCAGGACATGCTGAAGCAGTCACCCAAATCTTCCCAGGTCAGAGCCTTTCTCCTCTGCCCAGATCCCGCTGCACTGGAGTGGAGGGACACTTGGGTTCCAGTCATAAGGTATGGCTCAGAGGAACCTCCGCTTAGTCCACTCCCTCCCTAGCCCAGTGGGGACAATGTGAAGGCTACTGCTGCAAGGCTGAGTCCTGTGTCAACCTGGTGCTGTGAACCTGAGAACACAGGATGTCATCAGCTGCAGAAACCCGGGATCAGTTGCTCACCAGATACTTACTGTGCCTGTTGTCTAGTGCAATGACTCTGCACAGAATCTAGGCAGATCCTCAGTTCACCCAGACAGAAGCCTGTGGCAGTGGAGGCAGCCCTCTCACAACTCATCCACAGTACCTGCAGGGTGAGCATGGCACCCCAGTGCTTTATTCTCCTATTTTTCCCCACATGTAGATGCCTCCCCACAGATAGCTTCATACTTGTCAAATGTATCACATGGTCACATTCTCCTTCACTCCAAGTATCCTGCATTGATCCTTTGTGATTTCACAATGTTCCTTCTGAGAAGAACTGTCCATAGGTAGGCATCTGCTGCAATTTACACTTTTTACCTTGAGAGTGGTGTTCTCACAGGCTGCTTCAAGTCTTCTGTCTTCTTCTGTACTTTTTGAATCAATTTTTTTTGTAAACCAAAAACCACTCACTTTCAACTGGTATCTTTCCCTTTGAGCTCACAGGTGCTAAGTTTCTCTTGAGGTCTCCTTCTGATGGTGACTTCAGGATAATCTCTTCCAGCATCAGCAGTTGGACCCCATGCCAACTCCTGCCAGCATCCATTGGGGAAACTTTCCCAAGGTGGAGAGGTGTGCTTGCAAATTGCATGGCTTCAGTTGCCTTCCCATCGGTGGGAGTGTTTCCAGAGACTGAAAGTGTGAGGTGGTGGTGGCAGCACTCACTTGGGGCTCAGTTCCAGGGCCAGGGCTCAGGTGTGGGCAGCTTCACGCTGCTCCCCTGTGGATTGCTCAATGTTGTGTCCTCAATTGTGTAATTTTTTTAAGACCTGTGATTTTTAAACTTTTGTGGGTTTTTATGATTATGAGTATCAATCTTTTGTTTCCACATTTAGAATTCCTTTTTGCATTTCTTTTTGTGCTCGTCTAATGGTGACAAATATCCTTAGAATTTACTTGTCTTGGAAAGACTTTATTTATCTTTCATTTAGGAAGATTGGTTTAGCAGCATACAAAATTCTTGGCTGACTTTTTTTTCTTGAATAAGACTGATAATTGGACCCCAACATTTTCTTCTTGTGAGGTTTCTGCTGAGGAATTTGCTGTTATTCTGATGGGATATCCCTTTAAGGTGATTTGACGTGTTTCTCTTGCTCCCATTGATTGTTTTCCTTTCATATTGACTTTAGATAGTCTGAGCACTATATGCCTTGGTGAAGTCCTTCTTGCATTGTATCACCCAAAACTTCTCTGAGCTTCATGTACCTGGGTATCTAAATCTCTAGCAAAACCAGGGAAAATTTTTAAATTTTTTTTTCCCTGAAATAGGTTTTTCAAACTTTTTATTTCTCTTTCTGCTCCCTCAATAATACCCAGGACTTATAGGTGTTGGGCTTACTCATTGTGGGAACTCGAGAAATGTAGGAAAGGAATGAGGAAGATGAAGAAGTCAGATAAGGGCCCCTGCTCCAGACGTTGTAAAGATAACTCTGAACCACAAAGGCTGGGATGGAGCTGGCAGAAACTGGTGGCTGTTCCAGAAAGAACTCCCCCTTCCTTTGTCAAGAATGGAACCCCCATCAAGCCCTCCTTTTTAAGGAAAATCCCCCTTCCACCCTGATCTTTGACCCAGCTGATGAACCACCTCCATATCCCAGTGGACAACCAGCCCCTCCTCCTCCTTTTAATCTGCAGACTCCCACCTGATGAACCCTGGCTGCAGCCATCTTGAGCAGGAAACTGCCATGTTATCACCAACCCACAGAAGTCAGCCCCTCTCTAAAGCCCATGAAACCAGCCCATGAAAATTCATCCCCACCCCCTTTGGAGTCCCAACCTGAATCCTTAAAACCCACAGCCTGTACGAAAAGCTGTGCTTTCGGTCGCCTGTGCCAAATGACCTTCTCAGGCTTTACCCTCAATAAAGCCTGTCTTTTGTCATTGAGCCAACTTCTGATTCTCTTCCTCTCTTTTCTTTTCATCTGTCCCGGTCATTTATCCTAACAATAGGTTTGAATGTTTTACATAATCTTATATTTCATGAAGGCTTCATTCATTTTAAAAACTATTTTTGGTTATTTTTCTCTGAGTTAATTCAATAGAAGTTCTTCAAGCTTTGAAATTCTTTCTTCTGATTTGTCTAGTCTACTGTAATAGCTTTCCACAGTATTTTGTAGTTACTTCAATGAATTTTTTTCATTTACAGAAGTTCTGTTTGGTTTTTATTTTTAAATATGTATCTGTTTAGTAAATTTTTTATTCATATCCTGAATTGTTTTTCTCATTTATTTGTATTGGTTTTCAATTTTCTCTTGGATCTTATACAGGTTTTTAGTAATCAATATTTTGAATTCTTTATCTGGTATTTCAAAGATTTCTTTTTCTTTTTCTTTTTTCTTTTTTTTTTTTCTTTGAAATCCATTGCTGGAGAGTTGGTGTGCTCCTTTGGAGGTATGGTAACACTGTTTTTATTCATATTACTAGAATTGTTTCACTGGATCCTTCTCATCTGGATAAACTCTCTTCTTTTTAAAAAGAATTACTTTCATTTGGATGGGATCTTTTTTTTCTCCTAGAGGATGTAACTATAATGATTGTTGTCTATGGTCTTTTCCTTCAGTTCTGAGTGCTTTTGGTGGCACAGACTCTGTAAGAGTTCCTTAGTTGTAGACAGCTTTTGTGTTGTGGCTTTCTCAGATGCTGGTTATAGTAGCAATATCCTGGGCATGTGAACAGACTCACTGACTACTGAAGGGCCAGGATAGCACAAGTCTCACGAAGCTTATCTCATTCCCCAACACTGTGCACTTCTGTAAGCAGGTTTTGTATTGTATTGTGTAGTTCAATTCATAGGCCAGTAAGTGACAATTATGTGAAAGAGCTGACTTCATCAGAAGCAGATGAGTGTATGTAATACCCCAACCATGGGCATAAGCACCAACCATTACAGGAGTGGCACAGTGGGAGTTCCTGGTGAAATGAACTGAGCCCTCTGCATGGGGAAGAGGGGATTTTCCCAGAGCCAAAGTCTAGGCTGGCAGGAATGTGATCTGCCTCACTCTGACACTCCTGTCCTGGCATTCAGTATTTTCAGATCACATAGATACTGCTATCTCCAAGAACACTACTGTTCCATGTAGTTAGGGATAGGGTCCCTGCCTTTCACACAAGACTTGGCCCATTGGACACACCACCAGTGGGGGTGCAGCCACCTCTAATAGCCCTAGAATGGGCATCCACAGGTGCGCCCATGCCAAACATTCATGGGAGGAGCCCTGAATGTGTCTGCAGCAGTGGGTAAGGGTGGAAGAGAAGTCACCTTTTCCATATCCATTTGTGAGCACTAGGGTTATCTGGCTGTTAGAGTGGAAACACTCCCACAGAGTGCCTATGTCTCCACTGAAAGAGATGCAGTCAGTCTAAACCCACAAGTGGAGATCTCTTGGGCAAAGAACAGCATGTCATAGGGATTCCTTTGTCCTAAGGGGTGCTCCCTTGGTGAACTTCACTTTTCCTTCCTTTAGAAGCAACAATTCCTAAGAGCTAGGCCACTGGGAATCCTGCAGCTGCCCTAAGTCTAGCCAGCCCTTGTGGCTGCCACAATCCTAGCAGGTGCTGGAGAATTTCTGTGGGGGATCTGATGATGTGACGCCACAAAGGCTAAAGTTAACTGGGAATGGCAAAGCCCCACAATGGGTGTGCACCCAGTTATTGTCCACCACCACATGTGGAGTCCAGGGTGAAAGTAAGCAACCCTGTGTCAGCTGGTAGGTTAGTGCAATGCCCTCAAAAACTGCCCAAATCACCACCCAGACCAGTGCTAAGGCTTGTGAGGACAGAAAATTTCTCTGTAAGTTTGGAAACCAGCAGTCTGTTTCAGGGCTAAGGGGAGCCAAAATACCCCCACCTACCCTTTTCTCAGAATACCAAGTCTCTCAAGGTTTGATCTCTGCCAGTCTCTTGCTTCCTTTTTTTCTGTACCCTAGCTTCTTTCTGTGAGTTCTCCAATAGGCTCCAGCACTCTCGCCTTAACATTCTATTTGATTTATGATTATTCATGTGTAACTTTGGTCCTTTCTGAGGAGAACTGGCATCCAATGTCTCTAATAAGCCACCTTGGGAAAAAAAAAGGGGGGAAACATAAATTGTTTTAGATTTCACATGTAATTGAGAACATATGGTGCTTGTTTTTTTCTGTGTTTCACTCATTTTACTTACCATAATGTCCTCCAATTTGATCCATGTTGTTGCAAGTGACAAAATTTCCTTCTTTGTTAAGTCTGAATAGTATCCCATTCTGTATATATACCACATGTTTTATCAATTTATCCATTAATGGACATTTCAATTGATTACATAACTTGGCTATTGTGGATAGTGCTGCAATAAACATGAGAATGCAGATATCTCTTCCACATGTTAATTTCAAAAACTTAGGGTGAATATCCAGAAGTAAGATTACTAGATAATAAGATATTTCTATTTTTAGTGCTTTTAAAACCTTATACTGTTTTCCATAATGGATGCACAAATTTAGGTTCCCACCAACGGTGTACAAGGGTTTCCATTTCTCCACATCCTCACCAACACTTATTACCTTTTGTCTCTTTGATAGTAACCATTCTAACAGGTGCGAGATGCTATTGCATTGGGGTTTTAGTTTGCATCCACTTAATAATTAGTGATTTTGAGCATTTTTACATGTATCTGTTAGTCATTCCTATGTCTTATTTTAAGAATTATCCATTCAGGTCTTTTACCCTTGTCTTAATTGAATTATGGGTTTTCTTTCTATAGAGTTGTTTGAGTTCCTTAGATGTAAGACTTGCAAATATTTTATCCCAATCCATAGGTTGTTTCATCACTCTGTTAGTTGTTTTCTTTGTTATTCAGAAGGTTTTGGCTTATCTTGATAAAATTCCGTTTCTCTATTTTTCTTTTGTTGCATGTTCTTTGTGGTCAAATCTAAAAAAAAATCGTTTCTCAGAGCAATGTCATGTAGTTTTCCCCCTATCTTCTCTTCTAGTAGTTTCACAGTTTCAGGTCTTATGGTAAAGTTGATATTCCATTTTTTATTTCATTTTTGTATATTGTATGAGATAAGAGTGTAATTGTATTACTTTGTATATGGATATCCAGTTTTCTCAACACCTTTTCTTAAAGAAACTCTTTTTCCCATTATATATTCTTGGCTTGTTTGTCTAAAATAGACTGAACATACAAGTGTGGGTCCACTTCTAGGTTCTTTATTCTGTTCCACTGGTCAATTTGTATATTTTTATGCCACTACTATGCTGTTTGAATTACTATTGCTTTGTAGTTAAAAATAAGGTTGTAAGATTCCTCTAGCATTGTTATTTTGCTCATGATCTCCTGGACTATTTGGGAGATTTTGTAGTTCCACATAAATGTTACAATTTTTTATATCTATGAAACATGACATTGGAATGTTGATAGGGACTGTATTGAATCTGTAAATTGCTTTGGGTATTACTAGAATTTTAACAATACTGAACATTCCAGTTTATGAACATGAGATATCTTTCCACTTATTTGTGTCTTCTTCAATTTCTTCAATTAGTGTTTAACACTTTTCAGTGAATAGGTCTTTCACCTCCATTGATAAACTTATTCCTAAGTAGTTTATTATTGTAGCTACTGTAAATGAGATAGCACTTTTGATTTCCTTTTCAAAATATTTTTTCTTAGTGTAAATAATCACTACTTTTTTCATGTTGGTTTGATATCCTTCAATTTACCTCTATTGGTTTTTCAGTTGTATCATTTTTTTTGGTGGAATCTATAGGGTTTTCAAAATATGAGATTTTGTTCTCTACAAAAAGCAAAAGTGTTAGTTCTTCTTTTCTTGCTTAGATGTCTTTTATTTATTTGTATTGTTTTATTGCTATGGTAAAAAATTCTAATACTATGTTGAATAGAAGCAGTGAGAGTGGACAATTTTATCATCTTCCAGATTTTTACAAAAAGGGTGCTAATTTTTCACCATTGTGTAAAATGTTAACTATGGGATTACATATACTACTTATCGGGTTTAAATACATCCCTTCTACACCAAATTTGTTTAGTGCTTTTATCATAAAAGCATATTGAATTTTGTCAAATATATTTTCAACATCTAATGAAATGATTATTTTTGTCCTTGATTATATTAATATGGCATGTCACACTATTGGTTTGTGAATATTGCACCATCCTTGTATCCTAAGGATAAATCACTTTTGATCATCATGAATGATTTTTTCAATGTGTTGATGAAATAAGGTTGCTAGTATTTTAATGATGATTTTTGCTCCTATATTCATGAAAGATACTGATATGTAGTTTTGTTTTTTTCTTGTAATTTTTCCCCCCCAGATCTGCTATCAGGGTGATCCTGGCCTTGTAAAAAGAACTTGAAAGCAATCTCTCTTTTTTGTCTTTTTGGATAAAAATTGTAGAAAATTGGTATTAGTTTTTCTTTATTTATTTTTTATTTCAGAATATCATGGGGGTACAAACATGTAGATTACATATATTGCTTTTGTGCTGCCTGAGTCACAGATATAGAGGTATCTCCATATTACTTTCCATAGAGATTGTACTAGTTTGCAGTGTGACCAGCAGTGTATGAGTGTTTCTATCTCTCCACATCCATGCTAACATTTGTTTTGGAAATTTTTGATAAAAGCCATTCTCACTGGAGTTAAGTGATATGTCATTGTGGTTTTGATTCGCATTTCCCTGATAATTAGAGGTGTTGAGCATTTTTTGATATGTTTCTTGGCCATTAGACTATCTTCTTTTGAAAAGTTTCTGTTCATGTCCTTTGCCCACTTTCTAATAGGGTTGTTTGATTTTTTCTTGTTAATTTTCCTGAGATCTATACAAATTCTAGTTATCAGCCCTTTATTGGACGTGTAGCATGCAAATATTTTCTCCCATTCTGTAGGTTGTCTATTCACTCTAGTGATAGTTTCTTTGCCTATGCAGAAACATTTTAATTTCTTCATGTCCCATTTATTTACTTTCATTGATCCTGTGATTGCTTTTGGGGTCTTCTTCATAAATCATTTGGTAGCCTGATATCTATGAGAGTTTGTCCAACATTTTCTTCTAGAATTATTATGGTTTCATGCCTTAGGTTTAAGTCTGTTACCTATCATGGGTTAATTTTTGTGAGTGGTCAGAGGTGAAGATCCTGATTCAGTCTTGTACATGTGCCTATCCAAGATTTCCAGCACCATTTGGTTTAATAGGGATTCTTTTCCCCAGTGTATGTTTTTGTCTGTGTTGTCAAAAATCAGATGGCTATATGAGAGTGATTTTATATCTGGGTTATCAGTCCTGTTCCATTTGTCTATGTCTTCTATAAAATCAACATATTTAGATTCCACAAGTGAGTGAAGACATGTGATGCCCATATACTGTGACAAACGTATTTAACTTCTAATAATGTCCTCCAGGTTCATCCACGTTTCTACAAATGGCAGAATTGCATTTTGTTTTGTGGCTGAGTAGTAGTCTATTGTGTGTGTGTGTATGCATGTATATATATCATGTATACATAATACATACCATATTTTCTTTATCCATTCATCTGAATATGGGATGATAGAATGAATAAATAAATTTACTAAACCTATAGTATATAAAATCAAAGTACAAAATTTAATAGCATTTCTGTATGCCAATAGGAAACTTTCTGAATGAAAAAACAACAAAGCAATTACATTTACAATGGCTACAAAAAATAAAATGTAATCCAGAATAAACTTATCCAAAGTGAGAGACCTCTACAATAAAAACTACAAAACATTAATAAAAGAAACTGAAGAGGACAAAAATAATTGGAAAGATAACCCACATTCATGGTTTGGAAGAAACAATACTGTTAAGATGTTCATATTATTCAACATGATCTACAAATTCAATGCAATCCCTATCAAAATACCAGTAGCAGTGTTCACAGAAAGTTTTAAAAAAGCAATGTTAAAATTTATGGGGTAATACATTAGGCACCAGATAGCCAAAGCAGTCTTTAACAAAACGAACTAAGCTAGGGACCTCATACTACATGACTTTGAAAAATACTGCAAAAACATATTAAACAAAAAAGCATAGTGTTGGCATAAAAAAGACTACAAAGAAAAATGCAAAAGAATAGAAAACTCACTAACAAATAGACATATTTAGAGTCAACGGATTTTAAACCAATTCTACAAGAACATACACTGGAGAGAGGGCAATATATTCAATATATGGTGCTGGGAAAAATGGATATCCACATACAATAAGAAGAAAACAAGATTTCTATCTGTCACCATACACACAAAAAAAACTCTAAATAGATTAAATACTTAAATGTAAGACCCAAAACTATAAAACAGCTAGAAGAATACTTATGAGAAATGCTTTATGAAACTGGACTTGGCAAGGACTTTTTCCAATAAGCCCTCAAAAGCACAAGAAAGAAATGCAAGGAGAGACAAATAAGATTATGTAAAAATAAAAAGTTCTGCACAACAAATGAAACAAACAAAAATGTGAAGAGACAACCCACAGAACTGGATAAAGTATTTGCAAAATATGCACTTGCCAAGGGGTTAATATTCAGAATATGTAAGGAAATCAAACAATTCAATAGCAACACCTGATTTTTGAAAAGTGAAACATACCTGAATAGACATGTTTCAAAAGAAGACATACAAATGCCCAATAATATATGAAAAAATGCTCAATATCACTAATTATCAGATAAATGCAAATCAAAACCACAATAAGACATCACCTCATTCCAACTAAAATGACTATAGGAAAGATAACATAGCTTGAATTCTGGTAAATTGATATCTCCTGATTTATTCTTATTATGTAAAGTTGCATTATCTATTTGGGGTCTTTTCTGGTTCCACACGAAGGGTAGAACTATTATTCTACATCTGAAAAAAATGCTGTTGGTATTTTAATGGTGATTGTGCTGAATCTGTAAATCACTTTCAATAGTATATACATTTTAACAATGTTGATTCTGCAGATCCATGAGCATGATATGTCTTTCCAACTGTTTACATCCTCTGCAATTTCTTTCCTCGGTGTTTTGTAGTTCTCCCTGTAGAGGTCTTTCACCTCCTTGGTTAAATATATTCCTAGGTATTTTATATTTCTTTGTTGCTATTGTTAAAGGTATTATGTCTTTGATTTGATTGTCAGCTTGACTCTTGTTGGTGTATATAAAAGCTACAGATTTGTGTATACTGATTTTGTCACCTGAGACTTTGCTGAATTTATTTATCAATTCTGGGAGTCTCTTGGTTGAATCTTTAGGGTTGTCTAGGTATAAGATCATATCACCAGCAAAGAGTGATAGTTTGACTTCTTCATTCCCCATATGGAAACCCTTGATTTCCTTCTCTTGCCTGATCTCTCTGGCTAGGACTTCCAGCACTATGTTGAATAGAAGTGGTGACAGTAGGCAACCTTGTCAGGTTCAGTTTCTAAGTGTGCAAGCTTTCAATTTTTCCCCATTCAGTATGATGTTGGCTAGGAGTTTGTTGTATATGGCTTTGATCATTTTGAGATATGTCCCATCTATGCCTATTTTGATAAGAGTTCTCTTTATAAAAGGGTGCTATTTTGTCAAATGCTGTTTCTGCATCTATTGAGAAGATCATATGATCTTTGTTTTTGCTTCTATGTATATTATAAATTAAATTTATAGATTTGCATATATTTAACCATCCTTGTGTCTCTGGGATGATGCCCACTTGGTCGAGATGAATTATTTTTTTGATGTGCAGCTGAATTCAGTTTGCTAAGACTTTATTGAGAATTTTTTAATCTATATTCATAAGGGATATTGGTCTGTAGTTTTCTTTTTGTTGAGTCATTTCCTGGCTCTGGTATCAAGACGATGTTGGTTTCATAGAACGAGTTGGGGAGGAACCAAAACAGCATGGTTCTGGCACAGAAACAGAGACATAGACCTATGGATCAGAATGTAGAGCCCAGATATGAAACCATCCTCATATTGACATCTGATCTTTGATAAAGCAGATAAAAACATACACTGTGGAAAAGAATCCCTATTCAAAAAATGGTGCTGGGAACATTGGATAGCCACATATAGAAGACTGAAACAGGATCTGCACCTCTCACCTTCCACAAAAATTAATTCTCATTGGATAACAGACTTAAACCTAAGGCATGAAATTATAAGAATTCTAGAAGAAAATGTTAGAAAAACTCTTATAAATATGAGCCTAGGCAAATAACTTATGAAGAATACCCAAAAGCAATCACAGCCACATCAAAAATAAATAAATGGGACCTGATCAAATTAAAAAGTTTCTGCACAGCCAAGGACACAATCAATACAGCAAATACACAACCTACAGAATTGGAGAAAATATTTGCATGCCATATGTCTAATAAAGGGCTGATAACCAGAACCTAAAAAGAACTCAAGCAAATCAGCAAGAAAAAATCAAACAACCTTATGTAGGCAAAATACATGAACAGAAGCTTCTCAAAGGAAGACAGACTAATTTCTAACAAACACATGAAAAAAATGCTCAACATCTCTAATCATCAGGGAAATACAAATCCAAACCACAGTGAGATATTACCTAACTCCAGTGAGAATGGCTCTTATCAAAAAAATCCCAAAACAACAGATGCTGGTGTGGATGTGGAGAGATAGGATCATTCATACACTCTTTTTGGGACTTCAAACTAGTACAACCTCTGTGGAAAGTACTTTGGAGATACCTCAAAGAACTAAAAGTAGACCTACCATTTGATCCATTAATCTTACTACTTGGTATTTACCCAGAGGGAAAAAGACATTTTATTAAAAAGACACTTGCACTTGAATGTTTAAACAGCAAAATTCACAATTGCAAAGATGTGGAAACAACCCAAGCACTCATCAATACATGAATGGATTAATAAAATGTGGTATATGTATACCATAGAGTACTACTCAGCCATAAAAAACAATGGTGAATTAAGACCTCTTCTATTATCCTGGGTGGACCTGGAGACAATTATTTTAAGTGAAGTATCACAAGAATGGAAGAACAAACACCACATGTACTCAATACTTAATTGGAACTAATTAATCAACACCTATGTGCACATATGTAAGTAAAACTCAACAGAAATCAAGTAGGTGGGGGGTAGGAAGGGATGGGTAAATTCATACCTAACGGGTACAATGCATACTATCTGGAGAAGAGGCATACTTATAACTTTGACTCAAACTGTACAAAACAAATTGTGTGACCAAATCTTGTGTACCCCCAAAACATTCTGAACTTTAAAACAAAGAAAGATAACAAATGCTAGCAAAAATGTGGAAAAAAGGGAACTCTTTTACAATGTTGGTGTGAATGTAAATTAATTTAGCTATTATGAAAAAACATATGGAGGTTCCACAAAATGTTAAAATAGAACTACCATACAATCCAGTAATCTCATTACTGGGTATATATGCATAGAAAATGACATCAGTTTGTCAAAGAGATGCCTACATTCTCATGTTTATTGCAACACTATTCACAATAGCCAAGATATAAAATTATGATTTTAAAAATATTTTGTAGTGTTAGTTGTAATGTGTCCTCTTCCACTTCTGAATTTATTTATCTGAGTTTTTTTCTCATTTTTCTTGGTTAATCAAGCTAAAAATTTGTAGAATTTATCTTTTCAAAATATCAAATCTTAGCTTTGTTGATTTTTTGTATTGTTTTTCTGGTCTCAATTTTGTTTATTTCTATTCTCATTTTTATTATTTCTTCTTTTTGCTAACATTGATGTTAACTTGTAATTTTTAAAATTTTCTTGATGCATAATGTTAACTTACTTATTTGTGACCTTTTACTTTTTTTTGAATTAAGCATTTTTTGTTGTAAATATTTCTCTTAGAACTGCCTTTGCTGTATCACATCACTTTTGGTATGTTGTAATTCTGTGTTTTTTTTTTTTTTTGTTACCTTGATGAATTGTACAGTGGTGAAGTCAGGTCTTTTAGTGTATCCATCACCTGCATAGCATACATTGTAAACAGTAGGTAATTTGTTATTCCTCCACCCCTACCCCCATCTTATTAGTTTCCAATGTCCATTACACCACATTGTATGACCAGTATACTCATCATTTAGTGACCACTTATAAATGCCTATGGTATTTTTTCCCTTTCCTGAGATAATTAATTTAGTATAATGGTCTTTAGTTCCACCTTAGCTGCTGTAAAATACATTATTTTATTCCTTTCCATGGTTGAGTAGTATTCCATGGTATGTGATATTATATATCTTTTATGTAACATCACACACACACACTACATATATATATATATATACACACACACACACACACATATGTGTATATATACATATATCACTTTATTTGTCCACTCATTAGTTTATGTGTAAATAGGTTAATTCCACATCTTTGCAATTGTGAATTGTGCTGCAATAAACATATGAGAGTTTGTGCCCTTTTGATATAATGATTTTCTTTCCTTTGGGTACATACCCAGTAGTGGTGCTGAATCAAACGGTAGGTATTTTAGTTCTTTGAGAAATCTCCATAATGTTTTACACAGGATTTGTACTAATTTACATTCCCACTAAAAGTGCATAAATGTTCCCTTTTCACAATGTGCATGGCAAAATCTATCATTTTTTGACTTGTTAATAATGGTCATTCTGACAGGGGCAAGGTGGTATCTCTTGTAGTTTTAATTTGTATTTACCTGATGGTCAGTGATGTTGAGCATTTTTTCATATGTCTCTCGGCCACTTGTATATCTTCTTTTGAAAAAATATGTTCATTTCTTTTGCCCACTCATTAAAAGTGTTACTTGTTCTTTTTTCCTTGCTTATTTGTTTGAGTTCCTTTCAGATTATGGATATTAATCCTTTGTCAGATGTCTAGTTTGTCAATATTTCCCCATTCTGTAGGATTTTAATTAATCTATTGATTATTTCATTTGCTGTGCAGAAACTTTTTAGTTTAAGTAAGTCCAATTTATTTATTTTGTTTGTTCTTGGATTAGCTTTTGGGGTCTTAGTCATAAATTACTTGTTTATGTCAAAGTTAGAAGAGTTTTATTTTTAAGTTTTCTTTTAGAATTTTTATAGTTTTAGGTGTTATATTTAAGTGTTTAATCCTTCTTGAGTTTATATTGTGTATGGTCAGAGATAGGGTTCTAGTTTCATTCTTCTCTTTATGCCTATCCAATTACGTCAGCACTATCTATTGAATATGACATCCTTTCCCTAGTATGTGCTGCTGTATGCCTTATCAAAGATCAGTTTGTTGTAGGTATATTCTTTTATTTTTTTGTTCTCTATTCTGTTCCATTGACCTATGTGTCTAACTTTATGACAGTATCATTCTGTTTTGTTTACTATAGTCTTGTGGTAAAATTTGAAGCTGGGTAATGTGATGTCTCTAGGTTTGTTTTTTTTACTTAGCACTGCTTTGGCTATTTGGGCTTTTTCATGATTTCATAAAAATTTATGTTTTTCTTTTCTTATTCTGTGAAAAATAATGTTAGTATTTTGATAAGAATTGCATTGAATCTGAAAATCACTTTGGGCAGTGCAGAAATTTTCACAATATTGATTCTTCCAAACTATCAGCATGGAATATTTTTCCATGTTTGTGTCATCTATAATTTTTTTATCAGTGTTTTGTAGTTCTTCTTTTAGAGGTCTTGCACCTCCTTGGTTATATATATTCCTAGGCATTTTTTGCAGCTATTGTAAATGGTGTCGATTGTTTGATAAATTATCAGCTTGGCTGTTATTAGGGTATATAAATGCTACTGATGTGTGTACATTAATTTTGTAACCCTCATATTTTACTGAATGTACATTTCAATTAAGAAGTCCTTGGGATGATTCTTTAGGGTTTTCTAAATATAAGATTATATCATCAACAAACAGTGATAGTTTGCCCACATCTTTTCCAATTTGGATGCCCCTTATTTATTTCTGTTTCCTGATTGTTCTGGTAAGGACTTCCTGTACTGTGTTGAATGGAAGTGGTGAAAGTGGGCATCTTTGTCTTGTTTCAGTTGTTAGGGGCAATTCTTTCAACTTTACCCAATTCAAGGTTTGGAAGATATGACTTTTATTATTTTGAGGTATGTTACTTCTATGCCTAGTTTGTTGAAGCATTTTACTATGAAGAGCTGCTATATTTTATCAAATATTTCCCTGCATTTATTGATATGATCATATGGTTTTGTTTTTAACTCTGTTTATGTGATGAATCACATTAATTTATTTGTGTATGTTGAACCCTCCTTGCATCTCTGGAATGAATCCCACTTTATCATGGTAAATTATATTTTTGATGTGCTGTTGGATTTAGTTTGCTAGTATTTCATAGAGGATTTCTGAATCTATGTTCATGAGGGATATTGGCTTGTAGTTTTCTTTTTTGTTGTGCCCTTTCATGACTTTGGTATAAGGGTGATACTGGCTTCATAGAATGAATTATGGAGGATACCCTCCTTCTTAATATATATAACAGTTTTAATAAGGTAGGTGCAAGTTCTTCTTTGTAAGTCTGGCATAATTCGACTGTAGATAGGCCTGGTCCTGGGCCTTTATTGGTTGAGAGAATTTTTATTACTCTTTCAATTTTGCTACTTGCTGTTGGTCTGGTCAGGATTCTATCTCTTCTTGATTCAGGCTTGGGAGGTTGTGTGTTTCAAAATTTATCCATTGCTTCTATATTTTCTAGTTTGTGTGCATAGAGGTTTTCATAACAATATATGATGATATTTTATATCCCTGTGATATCAGTAATAATGTATCACTTTTTCATTTCCAATTGACCTTTTTAGATTCCTCTTTCTTCTTTTCTTGGTTAATCTAGCTAGTGGTCTATTGATTTTTTTTATCTTATCAAAAAATAACTTTTCCTTTTTTTTGATCCTTTTTGCTGCTTTTTGGTTTCAATTTTGTTCAGTTCTGCTGTGATCTTTGTTATTCCTTTTTTTCTGCGAACTTCGCTTCAGTTTCTTTTTATTTTTATCATTTTTGATGTGTGATATTAGGTTGTTAATATGTGCTCTTTCTGTCTTTTTGATGTTGATGTTTAGGGCTATGAACTTCCCCCTTAGCACTGCTTTTGCTGAATTCCAGAGATTTTGGTAGGTTGTATTGCCATTGTCATTCAATTCAAAAAAATTTTTGATTTCCATCATGATTTGTTCATTCACCTAAGGATTTTTCAACAGGTTGTTTAATTTCCATGTATTTGTGTAGTTTTGAGAGTTCCTCTTCAAATTGACTTCTAGTTTTATTGCATTGTGTTCTCTATGGTGTATGGTATGATTTTCATTCTTCTAAATTTGCAGAAACTTGTTTTGTTGGATAATATATTATCTACTTTGGAAAATGTTTCATGTGCTGAGGAGAAGAATGCATATTCTGCAATTTTGGGATAAAATGTTCTGTAAATTTCTGTTAGTTGCATTTGTTCTAGAGTCCCATTTAAGTTCAGTGTTTCTTTTTTATAAATTTCAGAATATTATGGGGGTACAAACACTTTGGTTACATATATTACCTATGCACTGCCCAAGTCAGAGCTACAATCGTGAATATCCCCCAGACAGTCCAGTGTTTCTTTATTGATTTTCTGCTTCAATGATCTGTCTACTTCTGTCAGTGGAGTGTTGAAAACCCCCATGATTATAATGTTGGTGTTCATCTAATAATATTTGTTTTATGAATCTAGTAGTTCTGGTGTTAAGTGTATATATATTTAATATTGTTATATTTTCCTTTTGAATCAATCCCTTTATCATTGTGTGATGACCATCTTTGCATTTTCTTCCTGGTGTTGGTTTAAGACCTTTTATATCTGATATAAGTATTGCTACTCCTGCTCACTTTTGTTTTCCATTTTTGTGTAATTTTTTCACCCCTTTCCCTTGAGTCTGAGACTCTTTATAACTTAAATGGATTTCTTGGCATCAGCAGATATTTGGGTTGTGATTGTTTTATCCATTTTGCCAATCTATACCTTTTAAGTGGGGCTTTTAGACTGTTTACATTCACTGTTAATATTGATAGATGAGGTACTATTCCAGTCATCATGTTTATTGTTACCTAGTTGCTTTGTATTCTCGTGTTCCTGTTTTATAAGAGCTGAGTTTTTACTTTTGGATTTATTTACACTGGTGAGCATTGCCTCTTCTTTTTGATATTTAGAGTACTTTTGAGAATTTTTTAGGGCATGTGTAGTGGTGACGAATTCCATTAGTGTTTTCTTCTCAGGGAAAGACTTTATTTCTCTTTAATTTATGAAACCTAGTTTTGCAGGATACAAAATTCTTGGCTGACAATTATTCTTCTCAGGAAGACTAAAGATGGTACCCCAATTTCTTCTGTCATGTCAGGTTTCTGCTGAGAATTCTGTTGTTATTCTGATGGATTTTCATTTGTAAGTTACTTGATGCTTTCATCTCACAGTTTGTAGGATTTTCTCCCTCACTTTGACTTTGTCCAGTCTGATGACCGTGTGCCTTGGAGATGTCCTGTTTGCCATGAATCTTCTAGGAGTTTGATGACCTTCTTGTACCTGGATGCCTTAATCTATAGCAAGATCAGGGATATTTTCCTCCATTATTCCCTCAAATTTGTTTTCCACGCTTTTTGCTTTTTCTTCTCCCTCAGGGATATGTATCATTCTTATGGTTTGACGTTTTACATAATCCCATATTTCTTAAAGTCTTTTTTCAATTTTTTATTGTTTTTCCTTCACTTATTATTGACTTGTTTAATTCAAAAGACTCATCTTCAATCTCTGAAATTCCTTCTTCTGCTTAGTCTAGTATGTTTTTAAAACTTTCCTCTGTATTTTGAAATTCCCTAAATGACTCTTTCATTTTCATGTGGTCTGTTATTTTTTAAACTATTTACCTCTTTAGTAAATTTTTCATTTATGTCCTGAATTGTTTTTTAGGATTCTTTATATTGGTTTTCAACTTTCTCTTGGATCTCATCAAGCTTATATGCACTCCATATTTTGAGTTCTTTATCTTGCATTTCAATAATTTCCTTTTAGTTGTTATCCCTAGCTGGAGGCTGGAGAGGTAGTGTGACCCTTTGGACTTGTTGTTACACTTTTTTTTTCATACTGCCAGAGTTCTTTCTTTTTTATTTCTTCTCACCTAGAGAATTCGTCACTTCTCGTTTTTGACTTTACTTTTGTCTAGAAGGAACAAAGGGTTCCCTGTTAAGGGTTTGACTGTAGTGCATGTTTGATAAGAACCTTTGGCTTTGATTGTGGGTACTTTCAGGTGGCCAAGCCTCTCAATAAATTCTGTAGTAATAGAAAGCTTTAGTAATATATAGCTTTAGCTTTTCTCAAATGCTAATTATTTCTAGGCGGTAGTGGTGGGCCTAAAAATACCTGTTGTACATGTGGGCATGTTCCCTGCCTCCTCCCAAGAAAGAGAAATTGGGTTGTCTTGAATCTTGCCTCTTCGCAGCCCTGTGCACTTCTAACATCAAGAATTATGTTGAGATATATAGCTTTGTTTCCATATCAGAAGGTAGTGCTTGTGGCTAAGTTGGCAGAATCTTGTATGATTGAACCAGCAAATGATAAAATGGGCTGTACAAGTTGACCACATTACCAGTAGGTGATGTTGGTAGGAGAGAGCTAGATGTTGTGTTGTTTATGGGACCTTATATCTGGCCCTAATATGTCATAAATAGCACTCAGATGTTCCAGATGTTGGGCAGCAGCCTCCCAGAGGATCCCTTCATGTGATATGCCATGTCCAAGGCTGATGGGAGGTAATCCCACTGGGGCTGGATTGAACAGGTACATGTCCAGCCTCCCTAGAGGCTTGCACAAGCCCCATTGCAATTGGGGTCAAAGGTCAGTTTCCAGGCTGTTGGAGGAAGCCTGGGAGGGATGGAGATGACCCTACTATGCCAAAGAACTTGTTAACAAATGCAGGGTAGTCCAGAATCCACAGTCTATCAGGTCAAAGTGGGGTTCAGTTCGCTCCCCCTCCCTGGCTTCTAGGCAAACCAGACAGGGCAGTCAAAAGGCTACTGCATGCAGGCAGCACAACAGGAGCAAACTGCAAGCCTCCCCAGCCATGACAGAAAGTGCTGCTGCAATTTCTGAGGGGGGGAGGGTTGTGCCATGCTTGCACCATAGCACAAACACACTTCAGTGCCTCCTTTCAATTCTGTCAAAATGGGCTTCCTCCCTACTTTAGATAAGTTCACAAATCTCCCTTCCATGCTCCCAAATGACATAATCATGAGTCCATGATCGAGTACTGAGATTGTGAAAACAGGCCCATAGACCCATTTCTAGACCCCCAGAGTCCAAGCACCAACCTTAACTGGGAGAAGCAGGCTTGTCCCCAGCTGCCTGGGCAAAACTCAAGCCAGCCATTTGGAGTTTTGCTGCAGTTTGGTGGGGGAGAGAAGGGAGGTATGGCTCTACTTTCCATGGATGAAGCAAGGCAGTCAACTCTGGGAAAAGGCAGGCAGACATGAAATTCCTGGTCCAACCCCCCCCCTCAAAAAAACCCTCAGGTCTGCTCCAGCCCAGACACGACTCTGGGGAACAGGAGATCACCTAGGTTCCCATTCCTTCCCTGGCCTTACAGCCAGGCAGTAGTGGCTCCAGAGTAGAGCTAAAAGCATTGGGGTAAGGACTCCCAATTAGTGCTGGGCACTGATGTCCAGGGTTTGGAAGCCTATAAAAACTCCACCTGAGCTCCTCACAGCACTTCGCAGGCCCTTGGGTGTCATGGAGTTTGTTTTTAATCAAAACCACAAAGGCTTCAGGCAGGAGCATGGGGCTCCAAAGGTCTCCTGCTTACTTCTTCCCTGGGTGCAAGACAGAGGGCCACTCAAGGCACTCAGAAAACTCACACAGGCAGTCTGTCCTCTAGCTTTACCCTCAATGTCTCCTGTCACCTCTCTGTTATCTTCACTCTTTATCCCTTTGATGATCTATTTGAAATATGGGGTTTTGATGGATAATCTGGTTGATGTCTGGAGAAGAGACATATACCTGCTTCCCCTAGTCAGCCATCTTGCCAATCCTCAAGGTATATTTTTTAAATTTTTTCTTTTAATTTCTTCCTTGACTCCTTGGTTGTTTAGAAGCACGCTGTTTAATTTCCATGTATTTTTGAATTTTCTGAAATCCCTTCTGTTATGATTTCTAGTTTTATAACATTGTTGTTGGAAAAGGTACTTGGCATAATTTTAGTCTTCTTAAATTTTTTAAGACTTATCTTGTGGCCTAACCTATTTTATACCCTGAAAAAATTTCTGTGTGCACTTAAGAATGTGTATTCTGTTTCTGTTGAATGGAATGTTCTGTATATGTCTGTTAGGTCCATTTGGTCTAAAGTGTTGTTCAAGTCTGATGTTTACTTATTAATATTCTGCCTGTATGATCTTTCCATTATTAAAAGCAGTATATTGAAGAAAAATATTATTATTTTTGATAAAACTGCAATTTTGTATTCTAATGGATGAAACCAGTTAAAATGTGTTTATGTCATTTATATTCATGTTTGTTGTCACAGTAAATTTAAAGCTATAGAAATTGGAAGTAATAACAGTAAATCCCACATTAAAAGATTTTTTATATTTTTTGAAAATGCTCCATTGAGATATAATTCACGTATCATATAATTCACCCATTTAAAGTGTAAAATTCAATAGTTTTTAGTATGTTCACAGAGTCGTGCAACCACCTCCACAATCAATTTTAGAGCATTTTAGTCTCCCAAGAAAGAAACTCCATAATAATTAGCAGTAATTCCCAATTTCTCCCCTCACCCCAACTATCCTATTCCCCCACTTCTCAACTCCAGGCAATCATTTAACTACTTTCTACTCTATGTTTGCCTATTGTAGATTTTATTTTTCCTCCTAATTGTAATTATATATCATTTAACTAACATCTCCCTATACCTCCTGCCTCCTAACTACCCAAGACTTTGGTAACCACCATTCTACTCTGTCTTTCTATATGAACAGCATTCTTGGATTCCAAATATGGGTGAGATCATGCAGTATTTGTCTTTATGTGCCTGGCTTATTTCACTTGATATTACACTCACTAGGTTCATTCATGTTGTCACAAATGACAAAATTTCATTCTTTTTGATGGCTGAATGGTACTTCATTGTGTATATATACCAATTTTTTGTCTTCATTCATTTTTTGAAGAACAAATTAACTGAGATTAATACCAAGTCTTAGCTATTGCAAATTTTGCTTTAATAAACATGGCATTGCAGCTGCCTCCTTGACATACTGACTTTATTTCATTTGGATATAGTAGTAGTAGATTTTCTAGATGATAAAGTAGTTTAATTTTTAATTTTTTGATGAACCTCCATACTGTTTTCCAAAATAGCTATAGTAATTTACATTTTAACCAACAGTTTGCAAGATTTCCCTTTGCTCCACATCCTTGCCAATGCATGTTATCTTTTGTCTTTTTGATAATAGCAATCCTTTTATGTGTTAGGTAATATCTCATTATGGTATTTATTTGCATTTCTCTGATGATTAGTTATGAGCTTTTTTCCATAGACCTGTTGAGCATTTGTATATTTTCTTTTGAGAAATGTCTATTCAGCTTGTTTGCCCTTTTTTTATTTTTTCTTTGTATAAATTTAAGAGGTACAAGTGTAATTTTGTTACATGCAAAGATTGCATACTGGTGGAATTGGGGCTTTTAGGATATCCATCATCCCATGTACCTATTATGTAGTCTTTCATCATCCACCTCCCTCCCACCCCCTCACTATTCTAAGTCTATGTTGTCTATCATTACACACTATATGTCCATGTGTACACATTATTTAGGTCCATTGATGGACACTTATGTTGATTCCATATTTTTTCTATTCTGAGTAGCATTGCAGCAAGCATGCAAGTGCAGACAACTTTTGGATATAATGATTTCTTTTCCTTTGGGTAGATAACCAGTAATGGAATTGCTGAATCAAATGGCAGTTCTATTTTTAGTTATTTGAGAAATCTACATACTGTTTTCAATAGAGGTGGAATTAATTTACATTCCCACCAACAGTGTATAAGACTTCCCTCTTCATTACATCCTCATCAACATCTGTCATTTTTAGTCTTTTTACAAGTAGTCATTTCTACTGGTGTAAGATGATATCTAATTGTGGTTTTACTTTGCATTTCCCTGATGATTAGTGATGTTGAGTGTTTTTTCATATGCCTGTGGGCCATTTGTAAGTCTTCTTCTGATAAATAACTGTTCATATCATTTACCTATTTTAATGGAGTTATTTTGTTCTTGTTCTTGTTATTGATTTTCTTAGTTCCTTATAATTTATGAATATAAATCCCATGTAGAATTCATACCATGCAGATAATTTCTCCCATTCTTCATGCTATCTATTCACCTTGTTAATTGTATCTTTTGCTGTTCAGAATCTTCTTAGTTTAATTAAGTCACATTTGTCTATTTTTGTTTATGTTGTCTGTTCTTTTGAGGTCTTAGTCATGAATTCCTTTCCTAGACCAAAGCCCAGAACAGTTTTAAATAGTTCTTCTCTTAGTATTTTTATAGATTCAAGTCTTACATTTAAGTTTTAAATTCATCTTGAGCTCATTTTTTTTGTATGTGGTAAAAGCCAGGGGTCCAGTTTTCTTCTTCACCATATGGCAATCAAATTTTTCCAGCCCCATTTATTAAAAAGCATGTCTTTCTCCAGTGTTTGTTCTTGTGGAATTTGTCAGAAATCACTTGGCTATAAATAGGTGCCTTTATTTTTTTCTCTATTCTGTTAATTGATATATGTACATACTTTTATAATAGTAAAATGGCGTTTTGGTAACTATAGCCTTGTGGTATAATTTGAAGTCAGATAATGTGATGTCCCTAGCATTGTCCTTTTTGCTTAGGATCACTTTGGCTATTCAGGGTCTTTTTTAATTCCACGTGAATTTGAGGATAGTGTTTTCTAATACTGTAAGAAACAACATTGTTGTTTTGATATGGGGTGCATTGAATCTGTACACGGCTTTGGGAAGTATGGTCATTTTAATGATATTAATTATTTTGATCCATGAGCATGGATGGGATGTCTTTGCATTTGTTTGTGTCATCTACAATTCCTTTCATCAGTGTTTTGTAATTTTCCTCATGGAGATATTTCATCTCCTTGGTTAAATATATTCCTCAGTATTTTTTGTAACTATTGTAAGTGGGATTTATTTCTTAATTTGGATCTGTCTGGAATTGTTATTGGTGTATAGAAACTACTGGTTTTGTACATTGATTTTTTAATCCTGAAATTTACTGATATCATATATCAAATTTAAGAATTTCTGTGGAATTTTTAGGGTTTTCTAGATATAAGATCATATCATCAGTGAGCAGAAATAATTTGACTTTCTCTTTTCCATTATGGATGCCTTTTATTTATGTCTCTTGCCTGATTGCTCTGGCTAGGGCTTCCAGAGATATGTTCAATAAAAATGGTGAGAATTGGCGGTTTTGTCTTTTTCCTGGTCTTACAGCATTCCATATATCAACTTTCCCCTGTTTAGTACAGTGTTGGGCAGTAGGTATGTCATATATGGCCTTTAATATTTTGAGATATGTTACTTTTATGATGAGTTTTTTTAGGGTTTTTATCATGAGTTTAATTTTATCAATTTTCCTTATCTATCATGATAATCATATGTATGTGGCTTTAATTTTATTTATATTTAATGATTCGTGTATGTTGAACCATCCTTACCCCTGGTATAAACCCACTTGATCACACTGTTCTTATCTTTTTGATGTGCTTTTGGATTCTGTTGCTAGTGTTTTGCTGAGGACTTTCTCATCTATGTTCATCAGGGATAAGGGTCTATAGTTTTCTTTTTTATTTTGTACTTGTCTGCTTTGGTATCAGTATGTTACTGGTTCCATAGAATGATTTAGGCAGAATTACCTAATATTTGTTTTTTTTGTAACAACTTTAGGATTGGTGTTGGTTCTTGGTTCATTTGGTAGAATTCAGCTGTGTATCCGCCTGGTCCTGAGTTTTTCTTTCTTGAGAGATTTTTGATTACTCATTCAATCTCAATAGTTGTTATTATTCTATTCAGGTTATCTATTTCTTTCTCGTTCAACCTTAGGAGGCTCTCTATTTTTTGGAATTTATTCAGTTTATCTAGGTTTTCTAATTTTTGATTTTACAGTTGTTCCTAACAGTCTCTGATAATCTTCTGTATTTTTGTGGTATCAGTTGTAATGTCTTCTTTTTCATTTATGATCTTGCCTATTTTGGATCTTCTCTATTCTTTGATTTGTTAGTCTACCTATTAGTTTATATTTTTTATCTTCTTGAAGAACTAATTTTTTGTTGTTTCTCTTTTTTTGTATTTTTTGGTCTCAAATTTATCTCTGATTTGATCTTTGTTATTTTTCTCTTCTGAGAACTATGAGTTTGTTTTGTTCTTGCTTTTATACCTATTGAGGTGTGACATTAGGTTTGTAATTTGTAACTTTCCACTTTTTCTATGTAGGCATTTTATGCTATATATTTCCCCCTTAGTACTTCTTTTTCAGTATCCCACAGTTTTTGGTATGTTGTGTTTCCATTTTAATTTTTTTCATTTTTTTATTTCTGTCTTAATTTCTTCATTGACTCAATTGCCATTCAGAATAGATTGTTTAATTTCCATGTATTTGTATACTTTTAAAATTCCATTTGATATTGATTTCCAGTTTTATTCCACTTTTGTCTGAGAAGATACTTGATATTATTTTGATTTATAAACATTTGTTGGGACCTGTTTAGTGCCCTAAACTATTGTCTATCTTGGATAATGTTATATGTGCTGACCAAAAAAAGTGTATATACTGAAGTTTTGGGGTAGAATGTTCTGTACATGTCTATTAGGTGAATTTTGTCTAAAGTCCAGTTTAAGTCTGATGTTTCCCTGTAGATTTTCTGTCTTGTTAATCTGTAATTTTGTGAGTGGTGTATGCAATTTCCTCACTATTATTGTATTGTTATCCATCTCTCTCTTTAAATCTAGTAATGTTTTGGAATTCTGGATGTTCTATGTTAGGTGTTTAAATATTTGGATTTTTATATCCTCTTCAGCAATTGATCATTTTATCATTATGTAATGACCTTCTTTGTCTTTTTATCCTCTTTGATTTAAAGTCTGTTTCATCTGATATAAGTATATCTACTTCTGCTTGCTTTTGGTTTCATTTTTGTCAAATATCTTTTTCCTCCCATTTACTTTCTCTCTATATGTGTCTTTAGAAGTAAGGTGAGTTTCTTGAAAGCAGCATATAATTGAATCATGCTTTTTAATACATTTGGCCTATCTATATCTTTTAATTGGAGTATTTAACCCATTTACATTCATGGTTAATATTGATATGTGAGGTTTTGTTGCTGTCATATTAGTTGTTATGTAGTTGTTTTATAAATGCTTCATCTCCGTTTTTTCTCTGTTTGTCTTTGTGGTTTGGTGGAATTCTCTCATGCTGACATCTGATTCTCTTCTCTTGTTCCTTTTTGTTATTGGATTATAATATCTGAGAGTTTTTTACTCTCATGTGTTTTCATGATGTCTAATATCCACCTTTCATTTCCTTGTTTAAGGCTCCTGTGATCTTTTCTTGTGTGGCCTGTCTGGTAAGGATGAACTCCCTCAGCATTTACTTCTCTGGGAAAGACTTTATTTCTTTTTCATTTATGAAGCTTATTCTTGCTGAATATAAAACCCTTTGCTGACAGTTTTTTTTTTATTTTTCAGAACTTGAAAATCCTGTCCCCTTCTCTTATGGCTTGTATAGTTTCTGTTCAAAGTCCCCTGTTAGTGTGATGGGGCTTCATACATAGGTGACTAGATCCTTTTCTCTTGCTAATTTTAAAATTCATTCTCTCATTTTGACTTTGAGCATTTTGATTATAATAAGCTGTGGTGAATGTATTTTTGCAATGTGTTTGCCTGGGGATACCTAAGCATCCTGTATTTGGATATCTGAGTCTCTTGCTAAACTGGGGAAATTTTCATCAATTACTTTCTTATATAGTTTTTGTAAAATTTTATCTCTCTTCCCCCATGGGAATAACAGTAAGTCCTGTGTTCACTTCGTGTATTCCCAAACATCTCAAAGGCTTTGCTTATTCTTTTATATTCTTTTTTATTTTTTTCTTTATTTTGCAATACTATGGGAATACAAATGTTTTGGTTACATGTATTACTTTTATACTGATTCAGGTAAAGTTATAACTGTGCCTATCATCTAGATAGTGTACATTGTACACAATAGGTATGATTATACCCATCCCCTACTCCACCCTCCCACCTGCTTGATAGTTGTTGAATTTTACTTCCTTCAGTGCGCATGGGTGATGATTGGTTAGTTCCAATTTAATAAAGAGTACATGTGGTGTTTGTTTTTCCATTCTTGCAATACTTCACTTAGAATAGTCTCCAGTTCCATCTAGACTGTTTCAAAAAGTATTAATTCATTTTTTATGGCTGAGTAGTACTCCATGGTATACATATACCACATTTCATTAATCTACTCATGAATTGATGGGCAGTTAGCTTGATTCCACATCTTTGTGATTGTGAATTGTGCTGCTATAAACATTTGAGTTCAAGTGTCTTTTTGATAAAATTACATTTTTCCCTCTGGGAAAATACCCAGTAGTGGGATTGCTGGATCAAATGGTAGGTCTACTTTTAGTTCTTTGAGGTATCTACATATTATTTTCCATAGAGGTTGCACTAGTTTGCATTCCCACCAACAGTGACTAAGTGTTCCTTTCTCTCTGCATCCATGCCAGTATCTATTGTTTTGAGACTTTTTAATTAAAGCCATTCACACTGGGGTTAGGTGATATCTCATTGTGGTTTTGATTTGCATTTCTCTGATTATTAGTGATGTTTTGCATTTTTCATGTTTATTGGACATTTGCCTATCGTCTTTGGGAAAAGTTTCTGCTCATGTCTTTTGCCCACTTTTTAACAGGATTTTGTGATTTTTTTTCCTTGATGATTGCTTGAGTTCTTTGTAGATTCTGGTTATTAGCCCTTTATCAGATTTATAGCACGTGAATATTTTTCTACATTCTGTAGGTTGTCTATTTGCTCTGTTGACTATTTCCTTAGCTGTGAAGAAGCTTTTTAATTTAATCAGGTCTCATTTATTTATGTTGGTGTATAGGAATGCTACCGATTTGTGTACATTGATTTTGTAGCCTGAGACTTTGCTGAAATTATTTAACATTTCCAGGAGTCTTTTGGCAGAATATTTGGGGTTTTCTAGGTGTAAGATCATATCATCAGCAAAGAAGGATAGTTTGACCTCCTCTTTCCCCAGTTTCATACCCTTAATTTCATTCTCGTGCCTGATTGCTCTGGCTAGGACTTCCAGCACTCTGTTGAATAAAAGTGTTGACAGAGGGCATCCTTGTCTTGTTCCAGTTCTGAGTGGGAATGTTTTCAACTTTTCCCCATTTAGTATGATGTTGGCTGTGGGTTTGTCATATATGGTTTATATAATTTTGAGATATGTTCTATATATGACTATTTTGTTAAGAATTTTTGTCATAAAAATGTGCTGAACTTTGTTGAATACTTTTTTTTGCATCAAATTGTGATGATCATATGATCTTTCTTTTTGCTTCTGTTTATGCATTGAATCACATTTATGGATTTAAATATGTTGAACCATCCTTGAATCCTTGGGTTGAAGCCCACTTGGTCATGTTGGATTATTTTTTTTGATGTGTTGCTGAATTTTATTGAGGATTTTTACATGTATATTCATAAGGGATATTGGTCAATAGCTTTCTTTTTTTGTTGTGTTTTTTCCTGGTTTTGGTATCAAGGTGATACTGGCATCATAGAATGAATTGTGGAAGATTCTTTCCTTCTCAATGTTATGGAATATTTTCTGCAGTATGGGTACCAATTGTTCTTTGTAGGTCTGATAAAATTTGACTATGAAACCATATGTTCCAGGCTGCTTTTTTGTTGGAAGACTTTTTATTGTTGTTTCAATTTCATTGCTCATAATTGGTCTCTTCAGGAGTTCTATTTCTTCCTGTTTGAGCCTTGAAGGTTGTGTTTTTACAGTAATTTATTTCCTCAACGTTTTTGAGTTTATGTGTGTATAAATTTTTATAGTATTCACAGCTGATATTTTGTATTTCTGTGGTATCACTTGTAATATCTCCTTTCTCATATATGATTGAGCTTATTTGTGTCCTTTATTTTATATTTCTTGTTAATCTAGCAAGAGGTCTATCAATTTTTTTTATCTTTCCAAAGAAGCAACTTTTTGTTTCATCAATCTTTTGTATATTCTTTTTTCTTATTTTTTGTTTATTTCAAAAGACCTATCTTCAAGTTCTAAAGTTTTTTCTTCTGTTTGGTCGAGTTTATCATCAAAGTTTTAGAATTTATTTTGTATTTTTTTCTATGAATTTTTCAGTTTCAAAATTTCTGGGTTTTTTAAATATCTCTTTCATTGCTAAATTTCTATACTAAATTTTCATATACTAAATTGATTCTTGACTTCTTTGTTGGGTTTCTCAATTTCTCTTGCATCTCATTGAGCTTCTTTAAAATCAATATTCTAAATTGTTTATCTGGCATCTTGAGCTTTTTTTTTTAATTGATATCTGTGGCTGGACAATGTTGTGATTCTTTAGTGGCATCGTATTTCCTTGCTTTTTCACGTTTCCTGTGTCCTTATTTTGATGTGTGGTCATTTGGAGTAAAAGTCAGCTCTGCCTTTGTATTTTTATTTTTGATGATGCTTTTAAAGGGAAGAATTGTTTTCCTGAATATTTGTATGGGATGTTGGCTGAGTAGGATACTTTGGCTTTAATTTTGGATGCCCTCAGTAGTATGACCTCTGTATGATTTCTTCAACATTACACAAGGTCATTGGAATCTGTTATTTCCTCCATTGTTTATGTTACTGTTATGGTTTGAGGCTATAGTAAAGGTTTGCTGTAGACTAATATGTCCGATGCACCAGTCTTCAGGCCCCAGTGGCAGCAGCAGTGGGTTGTATGCCTGTTCTTGGTTCCCAAAACAGCTTACTCTGATAGCAGTGTTTGTATGTCCTGTAACACCAATTCTTGGGCCTCCACATGCCTTGCTTGCTCTAATGCTGGTAGTGGTAGTGATGGGCTATGTATGGGCATGTTCTCAGGCCCCTGTTATTTACCCATTTTCAATAAAGTTATTTGCTTTATTACTATTGAGTTGTTTTAGTTCCTTGTAATTTTGTATACTAGTCCCTTATTGACGTATAGTTTGCAATTATTTTCTTCATTCTGTAGATTTTTTTTCACTTTGTTGATTATTTCCTTTCTTGTGCATTTGAGTTTGATGTAATCCTATCTGTCTATTTTTCCTTTTTTCACCATTGCTTTTGAGGTCAAATACATATAAAATTATTGCCCAGACCAATATCATGGAGATTTTCCCTTAGTTTTATTCTGATAATTTAATAGTTTTGAGTCTTCCATTTAAGTATTTAATCTATTTTGAGTTGATTTTTGTATCTGGGGAGTGATAGGGGTCTGGTTTTATTCTTCTACATGTGAATATTCAGTTTTCCTAATATTATTAATTTAAAAGAATGTCTTTTCCCCATTGTGTATTTTTGGTGCTTTGTCAAAAATGAGTTGGCTGTAAATGCTTGGATTTTTTTCTGGGTTCTCTATTCTATTTCATTGGTGCATGTGACTGTTTTTATGCAAGTACTATATTATTTTATTTACCATAGCTTTGTAGTATATTTTGGAGTCAGGGAGTGTGATGCTTTCATCTTTGTTCTTTTTGCCCAAGAATATTTTTGCTATTCAGAGTCCTCTTTCCTTCTGTATTTTAAGCTTGATTTTTCTATTTCTGTGAAGACTCTCATTGTCACTTAAAAAAAATTCATGAGACTTGATTTTTGCCCTAACATGTAGTCTGTCCTGGAGAATGTTCCATGTGCTAATAAGAAGAATGAGTATTCTTCAGCTGTTGGATGAAATGTTCCATAAATATATGGTAAGTCCATTTGGTCTAGAGTGCTATTTAAATCCAATGTTTCTTTGTTGATTTTCAGTCTGGATTATTTGTTCAATTGCTAAAAGTGGGGGTGTTGAAGTTCCCTACCATTATTGTATTGCAATTTGTTTCTCCAATTATATCTAATGATATGTGCTCTATATATTTGAATGTACTTGGGTTGGTTGCATATGTATTTACAATTCTTATAGCTTGTTTTTGAATCAACCTTTTCATTGTTATAAAGTGCCATGACATTTTTTGGTTTTTTATACAGTTTTTTACTTAAAGTCTATTTTATCTGATGTAATTATTGCTACTCCTGTTCTCTTTTTAGTTTGATTTGCATATAATATCTTTTCCCATCCTTTCACTTACAGTCTAAGCATGTGCTTACAGGTGAAGTGAGTCTCCTGTAGGCAGACTATTGTTTTGGTTTTATTTCTTTAAGTCAATTCAGACAATTTATATATTTCAGCTGGAGCATTTATTCCATGTGCATTCAAGGTTATTATTGATGTGTCAGAACTTCTCCTGTCATTTTGTTAATTGTTTTCTAATTGTTTTGTATATCATTTATTCCTTTCTTCTTCTCTTACTGTTTACCTTTTGGTTTAAATGTTGTCTGTAGTGCTAAACTCTGATTCTTTTTTCTATGTCATTTGCCTATTTGCTGTGATTTTCTTTTGTGTGTATGTGGTTACCATGAGGTTTGTATAAAAAAAATCTTATACATAAAATATTTAAGCTAAGAGCAAGTTAACATTGGTCAAATACAAATATTCTAAAATTTACCCTCCCACTCACAATTTATAATTATGGCACTTAATTTACATATTTTGTTATGTTGTGTGTTCCTCAATGGCTTGTTGTAACTATAGGTATTTTTGACCATTTTGACTTCTAATCTTTATACTAGAGATTTGATAGATTTACATATCACCATTACAATAATGATGTATTATATATTTGATTATGAATTTACCCTTGTCAGTGAGTTTTATACTTTCACATGTTTTTATGATAGTACTTAACATCATTTCACTTTTGGCTAAAGCACTCACTTATTCATTTTTTGTAAGTCTGTTCTAGTAGTGATGTATTCTCTCAGCTTTTGCTTGTTTTGGATGGTTTTTATTTCTTACTTATCTTTGAATCATAGCTTTGCAAAATATAGTATTTTTGGCTTTCAGAGGTTTTTTTAAAAAAAGACTTTGAATATATCATCCCATTCTCTCCTGGCATGCAAAATATCCACTGAGAAATCTACTGATTGTCTAATAGAGATCCCTTATATGTCACTTGGTGCTTTCCTCTTGCTGCTTTCATGATTTTCTCAGTGTCTTTGACTTTTGACAGTTTATTTATAATGTAACTTGGGAAAGCCCTCTTCAGGTTGAATCTACTTGGGGAACTTTACACTTCCTGGACCTGGGTGTCCATATTGCTCCTAAGACTTAAGAAAGTTTTAGTTATTATTTTGTTGAACAAAATTTCTGTGACTTGCTCCATCTCTTCTCTCTCAGGAAGTTCCATACTGCAAAGATTTCTTTTTCACTTAGTGGTGTCTTATAAGTCCAGTTGTCTTTGTCACACTCTTTTATTCTTTTTCTCTTTTTATTCTCTGACTATGTTATTTCAAAAGACATGTCTACAAGTTCAGAAATTCTTTCTTATGCTTAATATAGCCTTCTGTTGAAGCTCTCAATTGTATATATTATTTTATTTATTGAATTATTCAGCTCCAACATTTCTGTTTGGCTCTTTATTATGATAGCTATCTCTTGGTTTAATTCCTTATTCAGATCTTTACTTGTTTTCCTGATTCAATTGAATTGTCTATCTGTATTCTTCTGTATCTCATTGAGTTTCCTTAAGATCATTATTTAATATTTTTCAGGCAATGTATAAATTTTCTTTTCTTTGGTGTCAGTTACTGAAGAATTACTGTTTTTCATTTGTGTTGTCACATTTCTTGTTCATGTTTCTTGCAGCCTTGCCTTGATGTCTGCCCACCTAGTGGAACAGTCACCTCATCATAGTGCAATGATGGCGTAGCCTCAGGGGTAAATATATATAGTGGCTACTGGCCCCTGGAGAAGCATGCACTCTAGAAGTGGCTCAATTTTCAAGATGGTCACACCCAGTAGCACCTTGGGTCATTGGGGTGCACAATATGGGCTCCTTTACTGGAGTAATGCAACCATGTGAACTCCAGGAAACTCCCTAAGCTAGTTTAAGGGCATGTGAGGAATGCAAGATTCTCTCATAGCAAAGACTAGAGTTGTTTATGGTAGTAACAAAGGCTTCTTACTATTTCCATTCAAGGAAAAGTACCTAGTGGTTCTCGCTGGTCCCAAGTGGGAAAATGGTTTGGTACAGAAAGTTATTTTTTCCCTTTTCTATTCAGCCATCCTGAATTTCTGTGCTCTATATAGTTTTTGACACTTCCTTTCTTTGCCCCAGGGTTCTCCTTTAGATACTATAGTTGAAATGTAATTGTTCATTTGTTGTTTTCATCCTTTCTTGTGAGGAAGAGATGAACATTAGGCATGTCTAGTTAGCAATCTTTCTGACATCACTCCCCCTACTTGTACTGCCTTGCAACATGTCTCTCTCTTCAGATCCTTTATTTTTTGTTTTATATATTTAGTACTCCAATTTCAGATGCATATGCAAGGGCTGTCTGGAGAATATCCAGCTATAGTTAATATACAGAGAATGGTTTACATGACATTGATGTAACCTGGCAGCCAAGGAAAGTGTACTGTAATGTGAATGCATGAACAATGACGACTTCACCGTACTAGTCAGTGGGACACTAAACACCATTGAGTGAGCATGTGTACTGTGTGGCCATCACATTCATAATGACTGAGCAAGTAGAACAATGAATCTGCATCAAATTTTGTGTTTAACTTGAACAGTCCTTTGTGGAAACTACTCTGATGATTCAGAAGGCTTTTGGGGATGATGCAATGAGTGCAGCACAAATAAAAGTGTGGCACAAATGCTTCAAAGAAGGTTGAGAATTTGTTGAAAGTGATCCACCTTCTGGAAGGCCTGCAACAAGCAGAATATCTGAGAATGTTGAATGTGTACAGGTCAAGTTAAGATACACTGGGAGAACTGTGTGAAGTCCTAAGGTGCCCATTTTGAAGGGGACTGAGGCATAATTGTCCTATGTACAATGTTTTTTGTATTTTGTATCTTCTTCAATAAATGTCTCTATTTTTCATATTACGTGGATGTATACTTTCTAGACAGACCTCATGTATTTACAATTTTTATATCCTCTGGATGAATTGACCCCTTTGTCATTACATAACATAATTCCTTTTCTTTGCATGTCTCTCTTATATGAATATCATTACCCCTGCTCTATTTTGTTTTTCATTTGTATGTAATATCGTTTTTTATCCCTTCCCTATCAGTATGTGTGTATCTGAAAATTAAAGTGAGTTTCTTGTAGATAGCATACAGTTGCTTCTTGATATTTTAATCCATTCAGGCACATATGTCTTTTTATTGAAGAATTTAATCCATTTATATTGAAGGTAATTAATAATAGGTAAGGACTTACTACTGTTGTTTCTGTTAAATATTTTTGGTTGTTGACTAGATAATTTGTTTCTTCCTTTCCCCCTTGCTGTTTCTCTTTGCAGTTCTATGGATTTCTGTAATGGTAGCTTTTGGAATATTTCTTTCTTTTTTTATTTTTTTGTTCTGTGAGTCTCTTATAGATTTTTGTTTTTTGCATACCATGGGGCTTACATAGAACATCTTACACTATTAATAATAACAGTTTATTTCAAGCTGATAACAACCTACATTTGATTGCATACAAGAAGTTTACACTTTTATTTTCCTCCACATTATTTCTTTTTTATGTATGAATCTGTACCATTTTGTGGTATTAAACTTTTGATAATTTGTGCTAGTTCTAGTTGTTATTAATAAAATTTCCCTTAACCTTCATGTTAGGAATAAAATTACTTTTCCACAATTCCAACTCTAGGCTCTTATGAATATTGTTCTGTAATACTTATATCATTGAAATTTGTGCTCATCAGTGTAAAGGAAAATAAACATTTCAGAACCACCCACCCCAACTCTTTATACAAAAGGGAAAGTCCAGACTGGAGGCTGAGTCATGCAACACCCCCTTCCAAATGAATAGCTGTTACTAATATTATGTATTAGCCAAATCCCGACAGAAAGGTGAAAGGCCTCAGACATCTATGAGGACTGCCACCACACATCATTCGTAAGGAAATTCATTGCTTTACTCCTTCCTATAAGAAAGGACATGCAAATTGTCACTTTGGTTCTGCAAGCTATGTTGAACTCCTAAAACTAAAGTCTGTTGGATTCCACACTAGTAATGTTGATTACGTTTCTTTTCCTAGGTGCAGAACAGAGAAAGGACAAGATAAATCATTCTTCCACCTACCCAGGGACAGCTAGATAGTTGATTCTTCCTCTTCTCCCCTTTTCCCTTCAAATACCCACCTTATCTTGTGTAAAATGTATGTTTCCTGGGCCTAAACAAAATGCAACGATTTTGCCTCTCTGCCTCCCTTCTCCTTTTTCTTTCTTTATGTCATGTTTTCTTTAGATACTGAAGTTTCCAAATCGTCCTTTAGAAAAGCAGTTATAGATTTGTCTATGTTTTGTTTTTCCCATGCACATCCTCAAATTTTGGCTTAATAAACCTCCACTGGTTGTGATCTTTCCCACAGTCACTATACTATGGCTTGTCATACATTTAATGTTATTAATTAGCAGACTTTTGTTTCAGTTTAATGTATTCCCTTTAGCAATTCCTGGAATGCAGGCCTAGTGGTGATGGACTCCCTTAGTGTTGGTTATTTCTCCCTTGTTTGTGAAAAACAACTTTTCTGTGTAGTCTTGATTGGCAGTTATTTCCTTCATCATTTTAAATATATTATCCCACTCCCTCCTGCCTTGTCTGATTTTTGCTAAGAAGTTCACTGATAATAGTATTGGAAATTTTTGTATGCGATGCATTTCTTATCTCTAGTTGCTCTCAAAATTTTGTCTTTGTATGTGACATTTGATAGTTTAATTATATGTCTTGGTGACTTTTTCTTTGGGTTGAATTTGGTTAGAGACCTCTGATATTCCTAAATGTTGGCTTCTTTCCTCAGATTAGACAAATATCATTCTGTTATTTATAAAATATACTTTCTGGAACTTCTTTCTTGTCTTTATAAATTTTCTTTTAATTTTTCTTTTATTTCAGAGTATTACAGAGGTACAAACACTTTGGTTAGATATATAGCCTTTGAACCACCTGTGTCAGAACATACAAGAGTGCCCATCCAGAGAAAATGTGTACCACACCCATTAGGTATGAATTTACCCACCCCCTTCTCCCCCTTCCAACCTGACCTACACCCAATGAATGCTACTTACATATGTGCACATACGTGTTGATCAATTAGTGCCAATTTAATGGTGAGTACATGTGGTGCTTGCTTTTCCATTCTTGTGATACCTCACTTAGAAGAATGGACTCCAGCTCCATCCAGGATAATACGAGAGGTACCAATTCACCATTGATTTTTATGGTTGAGTAGTACTCCATGTATAAATAGACCACATTTTATTAATCCACTCATGTATTGATGGGAACTTGGCTTGTTTCCACATCTTTTCAATTGTGAATTGTGCTGCCATAAACATACAAGTGCAGATGTCTTTACTGTAGAATGTATTTTTTCCTTTGGGTAAATACCCAGTAGTGAGATTGCTGGATCAAATGGTAATTCAACTATTAGTTCATTGTGGTATCTCCATATTACTTTCCATAGAGGTACTACTTTGCAGTCCAACCAGCAGTGTATGAGTGTACTTGTCTCTCAGCATCCTCACCAACATTTGTTGTTTTGGGAATTTTTGATAAAAGACATTCTCACTGGAGTTAAGTGATATCTCATTATGGTTTTGATTTGAATTTCCTTGATGATTAGATATGTTGAGCAATTTTTCATATGCTTACTTGCCATTAGTCTATCTTCATTTGAAAAGTTTCTGTTCATGTCCTTTGTCCACTTTCTAATAGGGTTGTTTGATTTTTTCTTGCTAGTTTTCCTGAGTTTTATACAGATTCTAGTTATCAGCCCTTTATCGGATGTGTAACATGCAAATATTTTCTCCCATTCTGTAGGTTGTCTGTTTGTTCTAGTGATAGTTTCCTTGGTTGTGCAGAAGCTTTTTCATTTGATCAGGTCCATTTATTTATTTTTATTATGTTGTGATTGCTTTTGGGGTCTTCATAAATTCCTTGCCTAGGCTCATTTCTATAAGAGATTTTCCAACACTTTCTTCTAAATTCTTATGGTTTCATGCCTTAGGTTTATGCCTGTTATCCATCATGAGTTGATTTTTGTTAGAGGTTAGAGGTGTGGGTCCTGTTTCAGTCATCTACAGATAGCTATCCAGTTTTCCCAGCACCATTTATTGAATAGGGATTCCTTTCTGCAGCGTATGTTTTTGTCTGCTTTGTCAAAGATCAGATGGCTATATGAGGGTGCTTTTATATCTGCATTCTCAGTCCTGTTCTATTGGTCTATATCTCTGTTCTTGTGCCAGTACCTGCTGTTTTGGCTACTATAGCCTTGTAGTATAGCTTGAAGTCTAGTAAATTTATGCCTCCCAATTTGCTCTTTTTGCTTAAGGTTTCTTTAGCTGTATGTGGTCTTCTCTGGTTCCATATGAAGCATAGACATATTTTTCTAGATCTGCGAAAATGATGTCGGTATTTCAATAGGGATTGCATTGAATCTGTAGATCACTTCTGGTAGTATAGACATTTTAATAATATTGATGCTGCCAATCCATGATCTTGGTATGGAGTTCCATGTGTTTATATCCTCTGCTATTTCCTTCCTCAGTGTTTCATTGTTCTCCCTGCAGAGGTCTTTACCTCCTTAGTTAAATATATTCCTACATATTTTATTTTTTTATTGCTATTAGAAAACGTATTGAGTCTGATTTGGTTCTCAGCATGACTGTTGTTGGCATATATGAATGCTGGTGATTTGTTTACACTGATTTTGTAACCTGAGACCTTCCTGAATTTACTCATCAATTCCAGCAGTCTCTTGGCAGAATCTTTGGGGTTTTCTAGATATAAGATCATATCATCTGCAAAGAGTGATAATTTGACCACTTCTATCCCCATTTGGATTCCCTTGATTTCCTTCTCTTATATGATTGCTTTGGTTAGAACTTCTAGCAGTATGTTGAATAGAAGTGGTGATAGAGGGAAACCTTGTCTGTTTCCAGTTCTAAGAGGGAGTGCTTTCAATTTTTTCCTGTTCAGTATGATGTTGGCTGTGGGTTTGTCATATACGTTTTTTATCATTTTGAGATAAGACCCATCTATGCCTCTTTAGTTAAGTGTTCTTATCATAAAAGGGTGCTGATTTTTGTCAAATGCTTTTTCTGAGTCTATTGAGAGGATCCTATCCTCTCTGTTTGTACTTGTGTTTATGTGGTGAATTATATCAGATTTGCATATGTTGAACCATCTCTGCATCTCTTGGATGAAGGCTACCTGGTTGTGATGAATTTTTTCTTTGATGTGCAGCTGAATTCAGTTTGCTAAGATTTTATTGAGAATTTTTGCATGTAAATTCATAAAGGGATATTGGTCTATAATTATCTTTTTTTGTTGAGTCCTTTCCTGGCTTTGGTATCAGGAAAATGTCAGCTTCGTAAAACATGTTGGGGAGGATTCCTCCCTTCTGGATGTTGTGAAATAATTTCTACAGTATAGGCACCAGTTCTTCCTTATAGGTCTGGTATAATTCAAATGTGAAGCCATATAGTCCAGGACCATTTTTATTTTTTCTTTTAAGAAGGCATTTTATTACTGCTTCAATTATGGTGTTTGATAGTGGTCTTTTCAAGAATTCTGTTCTTTTCTGATTGAGCCCATGGGAACTGTGTGTTTCTAAGAATTTGACCATTGTCTCCACATTTTCAAGTTTATGAGTATAGAAATTTTTATAGTGTTCTGAGATGATATTTTGTTTATCAGTGTTATCAGTTATAATGTCTCCTTTTTCATTCCTGATTTAGCTTATTAGAATCTTTTATTTTCTGATTCTGGTTAATCTAGGCAGAGGCCAGTCAATTTTGCTTATCTTTTCAAAGAACCAACTATTTCTTGCATTACTCCTCTGTATAGTTCTTTTGCTATCGATTTCATTTAGTTCTGCTCTGATCTTGGTTATTTCTTTTCTTCTGCTGGGTTTTTGATTGGTTTGTTCTTCCTTTTCCATTTCTCTGAGTCAAATAAATTGCTGATTTGTGATCTTTCTGTATTTTGGATGTGGGCATTTATGGCTATGGGTTTTCCTCTCAGGACTGCTTTAGCTGTATTCCACATATTTTGATAACTTGTGTCCCCTTTATCTTTAAGTTCAAATAATCTTTTGATTTCCATCTTAATTTCCTCCTTCACCTCAGTATCATTCATCATTAGGTTGTTTCGTTTCCATGACTTTATGTATAGATGAGTGTTTCTGTTGGAGTTCATTTGTAATTTTATTCCACCATGGTCTGAGATAATGCATGGAATAATTTCTATTTTTTTAAACTTGGTGAGAAATATTTTGGGGCGTAGGATATGGTCAGTCTTAGAGAATGTCCCATGAGCTTATTCAAAGAATGTTTTTTGGGTAGAATGTTTTATAAATGCCTGTTAGGCCCATTTTTATAGAGTTCTGTTTAAGTCCATTCTTTCTCTGTTTATTTTCTCTTTGGAGTGTCTGTCCTGTTCTGTTGAAGTTGTGTTGGGTTTCCTGGCTATTATGGTCCTGCTGTTTATGATTTTGTTTAGATCAAGTGGGATTTGCTTTATGAATCTGGGTGAGCATGTGTTGGGTGTGTAAATATTTAGAATTGTTGTGTCTTCTTGTTGAACTATTCCCTTTATCATTATATAAAGATCATCTTTGTCTTTCATTACTTTTGTTGATTTGAAGACTAAATTTCTAATATTAGAACTGCTCCTCCATCTTTCTTTTGGTTTACATTAGTGTGGAATATTGTTTTCCATCCTTTCATCTTCACTCTGAATGAGTCCTTGTAAGTTAGATGTGTTTCCTGAAGACAGCAGATACTTGGCTTTTGTATATTTGTCCATTCAGCCAGCCTATGCCTCTTCAGTGGGTAGTTCAAGCCATTCACATTTATTGAAAGAATTGATAAGTGGGGTGGATTTCTGTTCATACTGTTGAGTAGAATTTTGTTCCTTTGTTATATCTATTGAGTCATTGTGGTACCTGGCCTTTCATCCTTAGCTTTTGCATGATTTTACATTGGTTAGTTTTTATTGTGCTTGTCCATGAATAATGCAGCTCTGAGTATTTTCTGCAGGACATGTCTTTTCTTGACAAATTCCCTCAGTATTTGCCTCTCTAAGAATGACTTTATTTTCCCCTCATTTATGAAACTTAGTTTTGCAGGATACAGAATTCTAGGCTGGGCATTATTCTGTTAGAAAAGACTGAGAATGGGACCCCTATCACTCTGGCTTGTAAGGTCTCAGTTGAGAATTCTGTGGTTATTCTGATGGGTTTTCCTTTGTAAATTACCTGCTGCTTTCACCTTACGGCTTGTAGGAATACCTCTTTCATGTTTATTTTGGCCAGACTGATGACTATGTGTGGTGGTGTTTGCCTCTTTGTGATGAATCTCCCATGAGTCCTTTGAGCTTTTTCATCTAGATATCCAGATTTCTAGCAAGGCCAAGGAAATTTTCCTCAGTTATTCCCTCGAATAAATTATCCATCCTTTTTGTATTTTCTTCTTCACCCTCAGGGATGTCTATGATCCTTATGTTAGGCCTATTTACATACTCTGATATTTCTTGTAGGCTTTGCTCGTTTGTCTTATTTTTCTTGTCTATCACTGTAGCTGATTTTTTTAATTGAACATTGTTGTCTTCAAGCTCTGAGGTTCTTTCTTCTGCCTGATCTAACCTGTTATTAAGGCGTTACACTTTGATTTTTAGTTCCTTGAATGAATTTTTCATTTCTAGGTGTTCTGTTTGGCTTTTCTTTAATTATTCAATTTCTTTAGTGAATTTTTCATTCATTTCCTGCATTGTTTTTGTAGTTTATTTGTGCTAGTTTTCTATTTTATCTTGTACATCATTAAGCTTCCTTACAATCCCTGTTTGAACTTCTTCATCTGTCATTTTAATATTCTGCTTCTCATTGGTATCCATTGCTAGGGAGCTAGTGTGCCCTTTTGGGGGTGACCTTTCACTCTGATTCTTCATACTTCCAGTGTTCTTTTGCTGATTCCTTCTCATCTGGAGCAGCTGTTACTTCTTAATTTTGGATTTTCTTTTGTTTAGTTAATCACATGCCAAGTTTAATCTGTGAGTCAGTAGGTGGTGCTTGTGGGTGAGAGTCAACCACACCCTCTATGGTTGAGTTGGTAAATGTTGTAAAGGGCATGCAAACTGACCTCTCTCTCAGTAGGTGTTGTTTACAGGAGGGAACAAGTTATATACTGCTTTTATTTTTTCATCCTGTGTCCAAGTCTAGTTCCTCAGGAGAATCACTCAAATGCACCAGTTAGTGGTTGGGCTCAGGAACTTCCAGGTGTGTCCTTTACTCTCCACCACAGCAGAAGCAGGTAGGGGAGTATGGCTGGGTGGGGATAGGTTTGGTCAACCTGCACTATAGCTCCACAAATCTTGGCTAAGGATGTGCAGGGGTCAAAAGTCCACTCCCCACCTCTGGACAAAGCTGCCTGGGAGGGGCTGAAGTGGCCCCACTCAACCAGAATATCTGAGTGTGGAGTTGGGGTTGTGTGAGACCTGCAATCTGGCAGTCTGGAGTAGGACTCACTCCTTACAATGGTCCTCTATTCCTCAGTTTCTACCCAGCCTCTGCCAGTAGGCAGGACCTCAAGACAGCCAAGCTTTCACACAACTGTGACATAAGCAGGGAAGTTCCCTGCCCAGGATCCTGGCATGAGCTGGGAGTGGGGTCCTCCCGTAGGAGGAGGGGTGCCCCACTAGTGCACTGCAGCTAGGACCCACACTGCATTCTCCCTCTGATCTGCCCCTGCAGGCATGCTCACCACCCAGGACTAGATCACAAATATCTCCTCTGTGCTCCTGGGTACAGCACTCAAGGCCTGAGTGTACATGATCTGGTCCACAGGCCTGTCCACCAGGCCCTGGAGAGCAACCCCTGACCATGACAGGGACAAGAATTCTGGTTCTGTTTCACCCAAAGGGTGCCCAAGGTGGCACAGTGTCCCTCCACCTCAGGGCCTGTCTTGCTCTAATGGGGCTGGCAGGCAAGCAGCTGCAGGGAGAGCTGGAGGCAGGGAGTTCACAGTTCAAGCACCCCTCAGTCCACTGCAGGGCCCCAAAAGTAAAGGTCTTAGCCCCACTCTCTGTGGGAGCCTCCGTGTTGTGGCTCAATTATCTCTCCGTGCAGCCATGGGTGAGGTAGGGGCAGGGGAGAAAAAGAGACTGGGTGGAGGAAAGCCAGCAATGAGGCCTTATCTGACCCTCCTGTGGGAGGCTGTCTGTCCAGAATGACTGGGCTCTGGAGTCATGCAGAACACCCTAGGACCCTCTGGAACACTGTGGCTCCTGCAGTCTGGGTCAGAGTTGAGAAATGTCTTTGTGTGGGGATAAGCAATACAGAACCTGAGGAGTTGAAGCCCCCCTGGGGAAGATAAAGTCACCTGGAGGGTTGAGAAACAATATGGTGCATGCTGTATGGCTCAGGTCTGTGGGTTTGGAGACCCCCCAGGGTGCTAGGAGCCTGATGTCCTGTCTGCAAGAAGCTTCCCACTCACTGGCAGCAGCAGTCTTTAGACTCTTGTGGGTAGAAGGAATCTCCACCTGCGCTGGAGCATGCAGATGGCAGCTGATCCAACACGGAGGGCAGGATGAGGTCCAGGTAGGCAGGAGGCAGCTAGATCCTGGAAGGCAGGCTCAGGAGAACAGGCCACTGACTGCTTCTTGGGCACAAGGGTTCCCGCAGATGCATGTCAGACATATAGAGGACGCAACCCTCATCACCCTGCCCAGAGCCCACCGAAGCACTGTCTGAGGCCTTTCAGGGCAAAGCCCTCCCACACTCTATTCTCTATTGTTCTCCTCGCATTCTTTAATCTTTGTGTATGTATCTTCCCATCACCTTTATTTCTGTACTGAGTGTCTCACATTGCTTCTCTGTGAATTCACAATGCTGCTTCTAGAGCAAGCAATCCATGCGTAGGCAACTGCCTGCACTCTTTACCTCCTTCCCTGGGAGTGGTGAGCTGGCTGGCCACCTCTAGATCACCATTTTTTCTCTCTAGTTTTTCTTATCTTTTTAAAATGACTGTAATGGATATATTATTTCTCTTGATGGTGACCCAAAATTCCTGTAGACTTTCTTCACCTTTTTAAATCATTCTTTGTTCTTTTTGCAGTTTTTTTTTAAATTTCAGAATATTATGGGGGTACAACACTTTGGCTATATATATTGCCCATGCATGGCCCATGTCAGACCTACAATGGTGGTCATCCCCCAAACTGTGCTTCCTGCATCCATTCAGTGAGAGTTTTTCCCATCCCCTCCATCCACCTCCCGCCTGCCTGCCCCCTGATGAATATTATTGCCCTGTGTGATGTAAGTGTTGATCAGTTAGTACCAATTTGATGGTGAGTACCAATGGTGCTTGTTTTTCCATTCTTGTGTCACTTCTCTTCAAAGAATGGGTTCTAGCTCCAACCGGGATAATACCAGATGTGTTAATTCACTATTGTTTTTTATTGCTGAGTAATACTCCGTGGTATACATATACCACATTTTATTAATCCACTCATGTATTGAAGGGCACCTGATTGGGTCATTTCAAATGTTTTTTCTTCAAATGCAGTGATTCCTTTCTCAAATTTATCAAGCCATCTGTTAGAGTTTTCTATTGCATATTTCTGTTTAGTCATTATATTCTTTATCTCTGAGATTTCAATTTTTTAATTATGTCTATTTCTTTGTCAAACTTCTCATGTTGTTTGTGTATTGTTTTGCAAATATTATTTAATGTTTTATTAATATATTCTTGAAGTTCAGTGAACTTTTAAATTCATATATAATAATTGTATATATTTATGGGGTACATGTGATATTTTATACATGTACACACTGTGTAATAATCAAGTCAGTGCAATTACAATATCCGTGAATTCAAATATTTACCATTTTTGATGTAAACTTTCTAAACTTCTCTTTTAGCAATTTTTCAACATAAATAAACAATTGTTAACAACAGTCATCCTACTGTGCTACTAAAACTAGAAATTATTCTATCTATTTAACTGATTTTTTGCACTTATAACCCAACTTCTGTTTTTACCCTCTCCTCCTTATGTTTCCCAACCTCTGGTGATAACCTTTCTACTCTCTTTCTCCATGAGATCCACATATAACTGAGAACACGTGATCTTTGTCTTTCACTTCTGGGCTTATTTCTCTTAACATAATGTCTCCATGCTCATCCATTTTGCTGCAAACGAGAGGATTTCATTCCTATTTTAGGATTAAATAATATATGTTTTTGTGTATAGACCATATTTTCTTTACCCATTTATCTTTTTTATATGATTACACTTAGGTTGATTTTATATCTGGTGATGGTGAATAGTGCTGCAATAAACATGGGAGTGCAGATATTTTCTCACCATACTGACTTCAATTACTTTGAATATACACCCAGTAGTGAAATTGCTGGATAATATGATAGTTCTATTTCAAATTTATTGAATAATCTCCTTATTATGTTCTGTAATTGCTCTACTAAATTACATTCACACCAACAGACCAACAGTGTATGAGTTCCCATTTCTCTGTATCCTCACCAGCATTTCTTATTTTTTTGTCTTTTTGATAATAGTTATTTTAAGTGGAGGAAAATGATATTTCATTGTCATTCTGATTTGCATTTTTACCTGGTGATCAGAGATGTTGAGTATTTCATCATATACCTATTTGCCATTAGTATGTCTTCTTTTGATAAATGTCTTTTCATATCAGTTGCTCATTTATAATGGGATTATTTGTTTCTTTGCTTTCAAGTTGTTTGAGTTCTTCATATATTCTGCTTATTAATCCCCCAGGGATTAATGGACAGTTTGCAAATATTTTATAACATTCTGTAGGTTGTCTCTTCAGTCTTTGGATTGTTTCCTTTGTTGTGTAGAAACTTCTTACATTTATATATTTCTATATGTCTATTGTTTTGTTACCTGTGATTGAGGTAATACAAAACAAATCTTTGCCCAGTCTAATGTCCTGAATATTAGACCAATGATTACTTCTAGTAGTGTCATACTTTCAGGTTTTACATTTAAGTATTTAACCCAATTTGATTTGACTTTTGTATATGATAAGAGATAAGGGTACAGTTTTATTATTCTGTATATGTATATTCAGTTTTTCCAGAACCATTGATTAAAGAGACTATCCTTTTTTGATAGAATGTTCCTGGGGCCTTTGTTGAAATTGAGTGGCTATAATGTGTGAATTTATTTCTGAGTTCTCTGTTCTTTTCATTGGTCTATTTGTTTATTTTTATGCACTGTGTCTTCGTGAACATGCTGTTTTTGTTCTTATAACTTGGAAGAAATTTTTGAAGTCAGGTAGTGTGATGCCTCTAGCTTTGTTTTTCTGATCAGGATTGCTTTGGTAATTTGGGTACTTTCGTAGCTCAGTACAAATTTTAGAATGTTTTTCTCTGTTTCTGTGGAAAATATCATTGATATTTTGATCAGAATTAAATTGAATCTGTAGATATCCTTAGGTAGAATAAACACTTAAACAATATTAATTCTATAATTGATGGACATGGGAAGTCTTTTCATTATTGTGTCCTCGTTTATTTCTTTAATTAGTGTTTTATACTTTCCATTGTAGATATCTTTCACTTCATTGCTTAAATTTATTCCTAGATAATTCATGATAATTCATTTTTTTATTTCAGAGTTTTACAAGGCTACACACATTTTGGTTACATAATTTGCTTTTATATGGTTTGAGTCAAAGTTATAAGTGTTTGCTTCACCCAGGTGGTGTGAATTGTACCTGTCAGCTGTGAATTAAACCATCCCTGCCTCCCCCCTCCCATGTACTTGATTTCTCTTGAGTTTTATTTCCATATGTGCACATATGTGTTGATTGATTAGTTCCAAATTAGTATTGAGTATACGTGGTGTTTCCTTTTCCATTCTTGTGATACTTCTCTAACAAGAATGGTCTCCAGTTCCATCCAGGTTGTTATGTAGGAAACTAGATCACCAATTTTTTTATGGCTGAGCAGTGCTCCATGGTATACATATACCACATTTTATTAAATCACTCATGTATTGATAGGCACTTGAGTTTATTCTACATCTTTGCAATTGTGAATTGTTCTGCTACAAACATTCAAGTGCAAGTGTTTTTTTTTTTTATAAAATGACTACTTTTTTTCCTTTGAGTAAATACCTAGTAATAGGATTAAGCAATCAAAAGGTAGGTCTACTTTATTTCTTTAAGGTATCTCCATACTCTATACATACAGGTTTTACTAGTTTGCAGTCCCACCAAGTGCATAAGAGTACCTTTCTCACACATCCTCACCAGCACCTGTTGTTTGGGGACTTTTTGATAAAAGCCATTCTCACTGGAATTAAGTGATATCTCACGGTGGTTTTGATTTGCAGTTCCTTTATATTTACAGGTGTTGAGCATTTTTTCATATGTTTATTGGCCATTAGTCTATCTTATTTTGAAAAGTTTCTGTTCATGTTTTTTGCCCAGTTTTAATGTTTTTCTTTATTTTTCTTGCTGATTTGCATTAGTTCTTTGTAGATTATGATTATCAGCCCTTTATTGGATGCATAGCATGCAAATATTTTCTCCCATTCAGAAGATTGTCTATTTGTTCTCTAGATTGTGTCCTTGGCTATGTAGAAGCTTTTTAATTTGATCAGGTCCCATTTATTTATGTTTGTTGTTGCTGTAATTGCTTCTGGAGTCTTCTTCATAAATTCTTTGCCTGTGCCAATATCTATAAGAGTTTTTCCAACATTTTCATCTAGAACTCATATAGTTTCATCCCTTAAGTCTCTATGCTCAGAAACTTGAAAACTTGGAGGAAATGGACAAATTCTTGTAAAAACACCACCTCCATAGCCTTAATCAGGAAGAAATAGAAATCCTGACCAGACCAAAGTCAAGCACTGAAATTGAAGCATCGATAAAAAATCTTCCAACAAAAAAAAGTCCTGTGCCAGATGGTATCACACCTGAATATTACCAAACCTACAAAGAAGGACTGATAACTATTACTTCAGAAATTATTCCATAACATTAAGAAAGAAGAAATCCTCCCCAATTCACCCTACGAAGGCAATATCACCTTGATACCAAAGCTAGGAAAGGACACAACAAAAAAAAGAAAACTACAGATGAATATCCCTTATGAATATAGTTGCAAAAATTCTCCATAAAATCTTAGCAAACCAAATTCAACTGCACATAAAAAAATAACTCACCACAGCCAAGTGTGCTTCATCCCAGAAATGCAACGATGCTTCAACATATGTAAATCTATAAATGTAATTCACCGCATAAATAGAAGCAAAAACAAAGACCATATAGTCTTCTGAATAGATGCAGAAAAAGCATTTGAAAAAATCCAGCACCAATTTATGATAAGAACTCTTATCATAGAATTTATGCATCTATATTCTTAAGGCATATTGGTATGTAGTTTTACTTTTCTGTGGTGTTCTTGCCTTTCATTGGTATCAAGGTGATATTGGAATCATAGAATGAGTTGGGTAAGATTCCTTCCTTCTCAAAGTTATGGAATCATTTCTGCAGTATAGATACCAGTTTTTTGTGGGTCTGATAAAATTTGTAAAGCAGGTCTCTGTGGTGACAAATTTTCTCAGCTGTTGCTTGGCTAGGAAAGTCTTCAGTTTTCCTTCATGTCTGAAAGGTAGCTTTGCTGAATGAAATATTTTTGATTGGCTGTCATTTTTCCTTCAGCACTATGAATATGTCACCTCACTTGCTCTTAGCCTGTAAAGTTTCTGCTCAGAAGTCTGTTGCCTGATAATTTGGAACTCCTTTACATGTTACTTGAGTCTTTTCTCATTATATTTTTAGGATACTTTTATATATGTATGTGTGTGTGTGTATAGATATGTATATGTGTGTTTGTGTGTGTGTGTATATATGTATATTTGAGATGTTTTCTATTATAATTTATTTGCATAAACTTTATATGCTTTGCTCTTTTTCAACTCCCTCTTGAAGACCAATAAGTCTTAGATTTGCTCGTTTAAGGATATTCTCCAGACCTCTTAAGAATTCTTTCCTTTTCTCTGTTCTGATGATGTATTTCCCAATGGCCTGTCTTCAAGCACACTGATTCTTCCTTCTGCTTAATCAATTGTGCTACTGAGACCCTCTCATGTATTTTTCAGTTCAGCTGTTGTATTTTCCAGGTCCAGGATTTGTTTTTCATTTTTTATTAGTTCTTTCCTTTTTAACAATTTCTCGGATACTTGTCGGAATTGCTTTTCTATTTATCTTGGAATTTTCTGAGTTTTCTCAAAACTGCTATTTTGAGTTCTTAATCTGAGAGCTCACACATAGCTGTCCCATTATGGATGTTCACTGCCTCCTTTTTTTGTTCATCTGAGGTCATGGTTCTCTGTTTGTTCTTGTTTGATATGGATCGATTTCTATGTTTTCACATTTGAAATATTATTTTTTTCTAATCTTTGATGCCTGGCTTGATTGGTCTTTTAAGAAATAACTGTTTAGAGGTTTTGTGCTGAGTGTTGAGTTCCCTTATCCTCAGACTGCTGCCCCTTTTTCAGCACTAGATGGCACCTAAGCCTTCATTTTTGTGTATCTCACTAATGTTTAGAGTGTGTCCATCTGAAATGGGGGATACTAATGGAGACATGCCAGCTGTATCGGAAGGCTGGCTAGTATTTGTTACTAAAAGACCCTGGAGCA
>JAKFHU010001743.1:0-17271 GCA_023783475.1 Daubentonia madagascariensis | reverse complement strand
GAGCCCTGTCTCCTTTGCTTTCCTTTTACTCATTTTTAAAGGGGATAGAAATATTATCTGTTATCCTTCTTTGAAAAATATACAGAGGGATTTTTTTTTTGAGACAGTCTCACTCTGTCACTTGGGCTAGAGTGCAGTGGCGTCAGCCTAACTCACAGCAACCTCCGACTCCTGGGCTCAAGCGATCCTCCCCCCTCGGCCTCCCAGAGCACTAGGATTACAGGCGTGAGCCACCGCACCCGACCCAGAGGGATTTTCTACGTGAGCTCCCCTGCTCGAGACACTCACTGACTCAGACGTGCGGGCGCCCCTCAGCTGTCAGGCAGGATCCTGCTTCCCGAGGAGGCCAGAGGCCACTGCGGTCTCTGACGGGCGGCGCTCAGGGCTCAGCACAGCCCTCAGGTCGCCTGACACAGAGGAAGGTGGGGCTGAGGCACCAGCCGCGGGGAGGCGACTGGTGGTTGAGGCACCAGAGCCCAGGGCCTCCCCGCCACAGAGACCTCAGCTCTGTCATCACCTCATCCTGGCCCCCGAGTCCTGTCGTTTGATTTGCCCTGACGCCTCCCGCACACCCGCACAGGTGGTCTGATAGCGTGCATGGACACCCTGCACCACTGCCACCTCCCCGTCTGCCTGGGCCTAGGAGGACAAGAGCATTTCCCACCTCAGGCGTCTCTAGTCAGTGTGGAAAGTGGAACTGCAATGTCATGAATTCATGAATAAATTAATGCTTGATGAGACAGCTTTTACAAACCCAGGAAACCGTACACAGCACCCTGACAATACATTCATCTTAGGCAAATCACAGAATTGTGCAAAACTTTTTAAAACTCGGCTTAAAATCCATATTTAATGAAGCAAGTCTGCTATCTTACAGACTGTTTATTCCAGATTGGTAAAACACAAGGCTGAATGTGGGAGTGGCCTTTTTATATTGGATTATTATTATTTTTTTTTTAATTTATTTTTTTAATTTCAGAATATCATGGGGGTACAACACTTTGGCCATACACATTGCCCCTGTTCTGCCTGTGTCAGAGCCACAATCGTGGTCGTCTCCCAAACTGTGCTCCCCACATCCATTCAGTGAGAGTTTTTCCCATCCCTTCCACCCCCCTCCCACCCGCCTGCCCTCTGATGAATGTTATTGCCCTGTGTGATGTAAGTGTTCATCAGTTAGTACCAGTTTGATGGTGAGTACCAGTGATGCTTGTTTTTCCAATCCTGTGACACTTCGCTTCGAAGAATGGGTTCTAGCTCCGACCAGGATAATACCAGATGTGTTAATTCACTGTTGTTCCTTATTGCTGAGTAATACTCCATGGTATACATATACCACATTTTATTGATCCACTCGTGTATTGATGGGCACCTTGGTTGTTTCCACAACTTTGCAATTGTGAATTGTGCTGCTATGATGGATTATTTTAAACTTCACTGAGATCTCACTGTGTCTAATGGCCCGTGCTATGTTCAAATTCGTTACCTCATTTCCAGAGCAAGGACAATGTAGATGCCATGAAACTTGACGAGATAAACTCAGAAAAATGCATTCTATTGTTTAACTTCCAAAAGAAAGAAAAATCATGATGGTAATTTGAGGGGATGACATGAAAGTACTGTGTCAAAGATTTTGAATTCTGTGGCAGCACCTTTCTCTCCTCCCTGTTCCCTGAAGTCTCGCCAGCGTTTTGTGTAGAGCTCTCCCTGTCTTGGACACCTTGTCCCTGGTGCTCACAGCCCTGCCCTATTCTTGGCACAGCACCCTGTCCTACTTGATCTCTGTAAAGCCACAGGGCCAGGACTTTTGTCTGATTTGTTCATGGCCTCATGGCCCCTTTCTTAGTGCCTCAAGCAGTGCCTGGCACATAGAAATCTCTCAGGTATTTCTGAATATAAATTACAGGGCTCTTCCCAGCCTGCTCGGCATGTTTGTCTGAGTACAGGGGAAGCATTTGATGAGTGCATTGGATTTAACTAACACAAACATAGGATCTGTTCATCAATTCTAGGCAGCTGTCTGTCAATGGCTGGTTTCCTGACCATGCTATTGGTGCAGTTGTTTGATTGCTAACTGATCCCTGACATTTATTGAAAAGGTACCGGAAGGTCACAGATCATTTGCAAGACCGTCAGATCACATAGAGAGAGAAATCCATTGTGTGGAGGGAGCAGTATCATTTGTCAATATGTTTTCTTAGCTGGACAGCTATGGTACACATACATTTTGTGTCCTCAGCATACTTTGAAAAGCATGATTTCTAGTTATATCTATAATGATCGTGGTTTTCACGTGGGAGCCCTCTGGCCCTCTCAGCACAGTTCTGGCCTCAGCCAGGACATGGTCCCTTTTTGCGTGGGGCTGCAGGGGGGATCCCACACTTTTCTGATCTCTGACCCTACCCAGCTGCTCCTCACACAGTTCAGAGCTTGCCCAGTGGAATCATGGTGACCGGCTGAGCAGCGAGGCTGAGACTGTCCACAGGAGAGAGGGAGGGGCCGGGTCCCAGCAGCTGCTTTTCTTTCTACCTCGGAGTTGGAGAAATGGATGAGGCAGGGTGGAGTTCTGCCCTTTCTTCATTTTATGCATAAGGGTCATTGATTATTCCAACAAGCCTCCTGGTTTAACCACTTATTAAATTATTTGTTTGAATACTTAGCTCACCTTAGCAACTTTAGCACCTCCAAACAAATATTACAATTATTGTTGTCAGCCAAGTTTATTTCCACTCTTCAGAGGTGTCATGAGAGCAAACAAACTTACCCACTGCCAAAACATGTGCTTGCTCTTAAGGAGACCCAGGCGTGGTGATAAGACTTTTCTGTTAGTTTGCTGTTGAAATCACTTAATCTAGAGAATAGTAATTTTTACTTAGTAAGTGTGAATAATCCTGTGTTGTTAAACCAATTCCATTCAAAATAAGATTTTTTGTTTCTAAATGCCAGCACACACACACACACACACACACACACACACACACACACACAAATGAGAAGAGAAGGCATTCTTGAGAATTCACACAGCTTAAAAATACCAGATAGGCTCAAATTTGCCCTCTCAGGGCATGTGGCCAGAATGCACAGGTGCCCTCTCCCAGTGCAAGGGGCCCTACCTTGTCACACTCTCCCGCTTCTGTTTCCACTCATTGTATTTAAAGCTGTGATTGCGGATGCACCTCAGAGGCTTCAACATGACTTTAACATAAAAGCCCCATTTAACTAAATATTTTGGTGAAAACTACTATGTTCTGTAGGAAAATGAACAAAAAGAATGCATGAAAAGTAATTCCTGCTTCAGAGTCCCCAGCAGAGCGAGGCCCGTGCTGACAGGGAGCTGGCTGCCAGAGGACAGCAAGGGCCAGTGGCTCAGATGCCGGTTCCTGGGACCTTTGCTCATTCATGTGTTTTAACCACTATGCTGAGCTTACTGCTGCCTAGAATTTGAGCAGCTAAACATTGTTGTTTATCCAATATTTTATCTACAGCGTGCCAGTACAAAACTCATTAATGTTGCTGACTATCTAATCACTTGGTAATTAGTCGAAACCTGGGTCACAGGTGAACAGCACTTGATGAATGTTGTACAGTATAGTCTGTGAATTTTCTCAGATTGAAACCAAGATGATTAGGAAGTAAAACTTTCCATCTGAGCAATGCTTATTTCATTTTTGTCAATCTGAACTGTGATAATGAACTAGAGGTTATTTATTTGAACAAGAGCCGGAAACCAGAGTTTTGTCTTCTTGCCAATACCCTTTAATATCCTGGCATACGCGTCTGATGTCTAGCAGATTTCAGTTTACCAGAAAACCGTAAAATATACCACTATGCAACGTATACCTTCTACATATGTAACTCCTTTTGAACACAGAGAACAATGATAATATCCAGTGGTTTGATTTTCTTAATAGAAATCATACAATCCAGGCAAGAAAATTCAGCAGCACCTCTACACAGATGCAAAACAACCTGCTCCAAAATTGTAAATGTAAAAATAAGTGACCACCATTAAAAATATACCCCCCATACCAGTCCCCAATATTTTAGTTCAAAGAATCCTGTTTTCTTTAAAAATAATATAATCATGAAGATTTTGTATAGAATACTGGCCTATTTAAAATGAGACAAATGCAGGAAAGTGGCTTTAAGTAGAAGTCTTTCTCTATGGCTAATCTAGCTACAGCATAATACTGATTCAGAGAGAAAAAGACTACATTTACATTTATTCATATTGATCTGCAATTTTCATATGTCTTTGTGTTCCATAATGTCTTCTCTTCAAACTAATAGAAAAGTGTGAAAACAACAACAAAACCTGAAACACACACACAATTACATCAAAGTAAGACATTCAGTTTGGAGAACAGTAGTCAGAGGAATCAATTTTTAGCTGTATTTTCATGAGCTCCACAGGAATTCAGTTTATAATATTCTCTATTTACAAGGACTCCAAGGCCTCCAGAAATTAAGACATGTGCAAAGGTCCATATAATACAGATGGAGGATAGAAACTGAAGACTTTAGAGTATAGCAAGACTTCTGTTTTCTTAACCATCCAGTAAAGGAAAACAGAGTGACTTGTTTTTGTATCTTTGCTGATAGGTTAACTCTCCCATAGTTCTATGCTTATAAGAAAAAAAGGCTTTTAGAACCACTTTTTCAGTGTTTTGTTGTTAACATATCTTATCAGAGAGAGAGAGAGAGAGGGAGTTAATGAGAATCTGCTGAATCAAAAAAATTATTAGATCATGAATTGATTATCTTGGGGAGGTCACAATCATCAATGATCTAGACAGTGTGTAATAGTTCCCTACACTATTCCACATTTTTGGCTGTAGACACACTCTTCACTTCAGAAAGGAGCGTAACCAGAACGAAATAGAGAAGTCCTAAATTGTTCTGTAGCAGGTAGTACTGAGATGGGTCCATGTAGGATCATTTTTTCTTTTGCAATTTCATGCTCAGTGACTGGGCTTGATTCGCCTAAACCCACACAAATTCCTTCTCCCCTTGTGACTCTTTCACCATTCCCCTATTTGAAAATAGATCCCATGTTTAATTTATAGTAATAAGTAAACACCGTCTATCCCCCTTAATGGGTTGCCCCAGGGTCCTGGAAAACTCCAACCACTGTGGGACACACAATATACCTTCATTTTTCCCAAATAGGCCAACGCTGCACTCAGGTCAAAAACTGAAACACTGTTAAAGTACATCACCACAATAAAAAGGAATAAAGTGCAATGAGGACCCTCATTTCCACAGGACACAGTTTTTCTAAATTGTCTGTTTTTGGAGTCCTGGCCCATGTCTTCTGTAGATGTCTCATAAGTAAAAGGACCCTTGATTTTATCCCAACCTGAGAGGTCACTTCCCTGGGGAAGCCAAACACAAGCTGGCTCAGGTGAAGTAAAAGAAGCCCCTCCTTCATAGGGGGTACCTCTACTGCTACTGGGGCTGGATAAGGTCTAACTTATATAGTTTTAAGCCAAAGCCCTGATTATATGTCACATGCATTTCGTTGCTTAACCTCCTCATCTGAGTGCACATTCTCTACCATTTTCTGGAATGTCACCTGACAGCTGGTTTAAGATCAAGATATTAATCCTGAAAATTATTATCACTATTAATTATGCATCTCCAACCCTTTAACTATGTCTAGTACCACATTTAATGTGAGTGCATTAAAAATCCAATTAAAATGCAGAGATTGTCAGACTGAATCTAAAAAAAAAACAAGATTAATTATATAGTGCCTATAGGTAGCACATTTCAGATTCAACAAATAGGTTAGAAGTAAAGGATAGAAAAGAAAATATCTTGCCAAGTGTAGCCAAAAAGATCTAAAGTGGTTATGCTAATATCAGACAAAATAGACTTCAAACAAAAATTGTTACTAAAGACAAAGAGGGACATTTTATAATGATGAAAGGGTCAATACCATCAGGAAGATATAACAATTATAAACATATATGCTCCTAAAAACAGAGCCCCTAAATAGATGAAGCAAAAACTGGCAGAAGTAAAGGGGAAATACCTGTTAGATTCTCAAATACTTTGAACAGCATTCCTTAGTTGTACCCCTTTCATGAGTTTGTTGTGAAAGGATACAGACTTAAAATAGGTTTGTTCAACTATGAAAGAGAAGGGGGAGAGAAGAAAAAGTGCATTGTGGGAGGAGCATTTTGTTTTCCAAAATGTTTAAATTGAGGTGGTTTTCAAAACATGTAGAATGTATATTTCTTATAGTGTCATACAATAGATGTTGTAAAACTATGTCAACTATTTTCTAAAATAAAGTTTATTAGAACACAACCACACCAGTCCATTTGTGTATTGACTGTGGCTGCTTTTGCACTACAATGGCAGAGTTAAGTAGTTGCTATAGAAACCACATCGTTTGCAAATTCAAAAATATTTCCTATCTAGTCTTTCATAGAAAAAAATGCTGACCCCTGTTGTAAGGCAGTGACATTACATACAATGCTGATAAACATGAGGTAGGAAAATTGCTAAGATATTCAATGAGGAAACTTATTTATCTTTTTTCATTTCTGTAGCTACATCATTTAGATGTGTCAGTACATATTTGTTGAATTTGTTTCTTTGTTTACATTGATTATGTACCATTCTCACACCTTTTTCCCAGTCTTATGGCTAACCATCCCTAAACTTTTTATTGTCCTGCTACTTGCACATTACCAATCTCAGATTCCAGGCTGCCGAGTGTTGCTGGGGGAAAAAATAAGACCAAGTTAAATTGTAAGAATATACTTTCATGACACATAATCTGCTGGGCCCTCTCTGTGTCACTCCACCCCATTTCTGCCAATGACATTCCCTATAGTATTCTTTCTAAGCCTCTTCCCCTCTCCTAATCCTCCTACTGCACCCCATCACAGTGAAATTCTGAAGACAATCTCATTATTGACTTGTTGCAAATAGTATTTTCGAAGGATGACTGCAAAAGCTACCTCCCATCCCACACATTCTCCTAAAAACATGACACTCACCCATCAAGAAGTAGAGTTTAATTCCCCTTCTAACCAATTACAATGATGTGTCATTTCCAAGACTAAGTCAGAAAAGGTAATACTGCTTCCACGTTGGTTGATGTGCCACTCCAACTAGAACTATAAAAACTGCCCAGAGGCCACTGTGTTGTGAATAAATCCAAACTAGCACATGCAGAGAGCATAAGGAAGTCCTGAACTTACAAAGACATTGTCCCTCAGCACAGAGCTCAATTAGAGAACAGCTTATTTCAAAGAGATTTATGGTATGGCTTTTCTAAGGAGGTGAATCCAAATATGATTCACAGATAACCCACAATATTTTTAAGAGAATTATTTTTGGACTCAATGAGACAGACACAATAGAAAAGGGAAAGAGGTCTTTGGCCTCAAACTTGTATAGCCACAAAGCAGGCTGAGAAGGACTCAGTTGCAAACACTGGCCCCTTTCTATGGAAAAGGAAGGATCACTCAGAGGGTAGAACCTAGAGCCCAGAGAGTAGAGCCAGAAGCCATGGAAAAAAACTCCCAGAGAGTAGCATGGAGCCTTAATCAAGGAATTAGTGAGATGTTCTCAGATGGATTTCAGAACTGCCCAGTGACTGCTATATGTCTTCCATCCACTCCCCTTTTTGAACATGAGTGTCTATTGGGACCATCCTATTCCTGTCTCACCATTACCTCATCTTTTGGGTGTGGGAGGGACATATAACTTGCCTCTTTAATTCACAGATCAAAAAGAATGCTACTCAGGAGTTGTACTTGAGAAACTACACCTGAGGAGACTCAGCTGTACTTAGAATTGATCCAGATTACAACATCCTAAGACTGATGCCATGAGGGGATAAGACTTTTGGGGAGTCTTGGGTGGATGTGAGTATATTTTGCCATGTGAGAAGAATGTGAATTGTGGCCTGAGGGCAAGGTGTGGTGGCATATTTTGCTTTCTAAAGATGGCCCCAAGAATATCCCTCATATTACATGCCCTTCTAGAACCTTATTACACCCTCATCAAGAGGTAAAGCCTGATAACTCCCCTCTTGAATCTGGGTGAGTCTGTGTCTTCCTTTATTACAAAGGAGGTGACTTCCAAGGCTAGGTCAGAAAAGCTGATGCCACTTTCAACTTCCTCACTGGAACACTTGTGCTGGAGGCTGGAATCACCATGTGAGCATGCAGTCCAACTGCCGTGTGGCCACCACACTATGAGAAAGCCAAAATTAGGCCATGTGGAGAGAGTACATGGAGAAGACTACATGAAGAAAGTGAGCTGGTGCCCAGCCTGGCTAACCCCAGTGACCCAGCCCTGCAGTTCCAGCCCAGCAGGCATCTTACTGCAACCACATGAGAGACCCATGCCAGAAACACTAAGCCAACCCCTTGCTGAATTCCTGACCCAGAAACCATGAGAGATGATAAAATACTTGCTGTTGTTTTAAGCCACTAAGTTTTGGAAAGATTTGTAATGTAGTAATGGTTTAGTAAACAATGATTCTTCCTGAATAGTACATTCTCAAGGAAAGAGGGCAAGATGGCTGACCAGAGACACCAGCTGCCAGAGCGTCTCAGTAAGGAGAAGTTTTAGATGAAAGAGAAAAAATGAACAAACAGATGAACAGAGGTTGGGTGTGGGTCTGAGGGAAGGTGCCAGAATCTTCAGGAGGCTCCGCGGGAAGAAGTTGTGGAACAGAACAGGAAGGAGAAAGGTATCAGCAGAGATTAACCCCTGAGAGGCTTGGAGTCCAGTGAGAAGGGTAAGTGGAGCGGTTTGTTTCTCCCTACCTCACATCTCTGACAGTCAGCAGGTTCCTGAGCTGCTGGAGAGACTTTCTGCACACATGAGCCCAGAGGCTGCTGCCACCAGTGAGCTGGGAGCTTCTTGTGGACAGGGCACCAGGCTCCCAGCCCCCCTGGGGCACCTCCAGTCTCCACAGACCTGAGCCAGGACAGCAGGTGCCACATTGCTTCTCTACCCACCGTGCACCTTTGCCCTCCCCAGGTGGCTTCAACTCTTCAGGTTTCATCTTGCTCATCCTCACACAGACATTTCCCAAGTCTGGCCCAGACTGTAGGAGCCACAGGGGTCCACTGGGTCCTGGGTGATCTGCATGACTCCAGTGCTTGGACATTCTGGGTGGGCAGCCTCCTGGGGTGAGGGACGGACACAGCCAGAGTGCTAACTTTCCTTCATCCAGGCTCTTTTTCTCCCCTTCCCCTCCCCCACCTTCAGCTGCAGACACAATTGAGCCATCACACCAAGGCTTCCACAGAGAGTGTGGCTCAGACCTTTCTTCTTGGGGTCCTGCAGCAGACTGAGGGGTGCTCAGACTGTGAGCTCCCTGCCTGCTGGCCCTCCCTGGTGCTGCATGCCTAGCAACTCCATCAGAGCAGGGCATGCCCTGAGGCAGAGGGACATGGAACCTGCCTGTGCACCCCATGGGCAACTCGGGACTAGCACACTACTCCCTGGCATGGTCAGGGATTGATCTTTGGGGATCTGGGGACAGGCCCACAGGCCAGATCCTATACCCCCAGGTCTTGATCATGTTGCTGGTGGCTTTGCCCAGAAGCTGGGAGCAAACTTTTGACCTCTGCTGAAACAGATACCTTGCCAGCTTTGGTGAAACCTGAGGGCGGGATCATCAAACCCAGCCCCACCCAGCCTCACTCCCCCATGTGCCTCTGCTGTGGCAGAGAATAAGGACTCACCTGAAGTTCCAGGGCCCCACCCACCACCTGGGGCATTCGAGTGCTTCTCCTGAGGGACTAGAGTCAGTCATAGGACCCCAAAACAACCTTGCAACTTGTTCCATCTGGCAAGTGCCACCCACTGGCAGGGAGGTCAATTTGCACACCCTTTACAGCATTTACTGACTCAATCATACAGGGTATGGTTGATTCTCACCCACAAGCACCACCTACTGTCTCAGTGATTAAACTGGGCATGCCATCACACTGTTAAGAAGACCACAGGGCTGGGGAAAGAGAAAGGATTTCAAAGATACTCATCCTCCCTCACCAAAGAGAGACAGGGAATCTGCCCACTCACATAGCTCACCACTCCTACAGCCTACAAACAACTAGCAACTGAGAAAACCACCATGCCAAGGATATCTATAACCAAGGCACCCATCCTGAACCTAGATTGATATCAAAGCACCCACAAGCAAATCCAAAGGTTCTTACACAACATATGCTACAAACTCACCCATGAGTGAGGGGAGGCAAAAAAGCCTTAATTAAACAAAAGAAAATACAAAAATAAGAAGCAACAGCTGCTCCAGATGAGGAGGTATCAGCAAAAGAACTCTGGAAATATGAAGAATCAGAGTGAAAGGTCACCCCCAAAAGGAAACACCAGCTCTCCAGCAATGGATACCAACCAAAATCAGAATATTAAAATGACAGATAGAGAATTCCAAATATGGATTATAAGTAAGCTCAATGAAATATGAGAGAAAATGGAAAACCAGCACAAAGAAATCACAAAAAAAATTCAGGAAATGAATGAAAAATTCACTAAAGAAATCAAATTATTTTAAAAAATCAAATAGAAATTCTGGAAATGAAAAATTCATTCAAGGAAATACAAAACACAGTGGAAAGTCTTAAGAATAGGCTAGACCAGGCAGAAGAAAGAATCTCAGAGCTTGAAGACAATGCCTTCAAATTAAACAAGTCAGTCAAAGATAAAGAACACAGAATTAAGAGGAAGGAACAAAGCCTACAAGAAATATGGGGTAATGTAAAGAGTCTAAACATAAGAATTGTAGGCATCTGAGGGGGAAGAAGAAAACACACAAGGGTTAGAAAACCTATTTGAAGGAATAATGGAGGAAAACTTCCCCGGTCTTGCTAGAAATTTAGATATCCACATACAAGAGGCTGTGACAAATGAACACCTGGGAGATTCACCACAACACATAGTGATCAGACTAGCCAAAGTTAACATGAAGGAGGAACTCCTGTGAGCCTTAAGACAAAAACATCAGGTAACTTACAAAGGAAAACCCATCAGGCTAACTGCAGACTTCTCAAGTGAGACCATATAAGCCAGAAGAGATTGGGGCCCCCTCTTCAGTCTTCTAAATCCAGCCTAGAATTTTTTATCCTGCAAAACTAAGTTTCTTATATGAGGGAGAAATAAAGACTTTTTCAGACAAGAAAACACTGAGGGAACTTTTCAAGACCAGACCTGCCCTGCATGAAGTATGCAGATCTGCATTATACAGTGATCAGCACAATAGAAACCCACCAGTGTAAAAGCACCCAAAAGCTAAAGCTCAGAGCCCATAGAAAATAATGGCTTATGAGGTAAAACAAAGCAATAAGGTTCTACCCAACAGGATGAACAGAAATGTATCCCACTTATCAATTCTTTCAATAAATGGGAATGCCTGAATTTCCCACTCAGGAGATATAGGCTGGCTGAATAAATTTAAAAAAAAAATACAAGCCAAGTATCTGCTGTCTCCAGGACACATTTAACCCACAAGAACTCATTCAGACTCAAGGTGAAGGGATGGAAAAAAATATTCCATGCAAATGGAAATCAAAAGAAAGCAGGTGTAGCCATTCCCATAGTCAACATAGACTTCAAATCAACAATAGTAAAGAAAGACAAAGATAGTCATTACATAATGGTAAAGGGAGCAATTCATCAAGAAGACATAACAATGCTAACTATTTATGCACCTAACACAGGTGCACCCAACTTCATAAAGCAAATCCTGCTAGATCCAAACAAAGTGATAAAAAGCAACATCATAATAGCCAGGGACTTCAACACCCCACTGACAGAACTGGACAGATGCTCCAAGCAGAAAATAAGTAAAGAAACACTGGACTTAAACGGGACTCGAGAGCAAATGGGCCTAACCATGTCTCAACAAATTAAAAAAATAGAAATTATACCATGTATCTTCTCAGACCACAGTGGAATAAAATTAGAAATCAACTCCAACAGAAATACTCAATTCTACAAAAAGTCATGGAAATTAAACAACCTACTGCTGAATGATTATTGAGTCATGGAGGAAATTAAGGTGGAAATCAAAAGATTCCTCAAACTAGATGATAAAAGGGACACAAGATATCAAAATCTGTGAAATTCAGCAAAAGCAGTCCTAAGGGGAAAATTCGTAGCCTTAAATGCCTACATCAAAAAGACAGAAAGATCACAAACCAACAATCTAACGAGTCATCTCAAGGAAGTAGAAAAGGAAGAGAAAAACAAACCTAAACCCAAGAGAAGAAAAGAAAAATAATTAAGGTCAGAGCAGAACTAAATGAAATCAAAGCAAAAAAATAATACAGAAGATTAATAAAACAAAAAGTTGGTTCTTTGAAAAAATAAACAAAATTGATAGCTCTCTCGCTAGATTCACCAGAAATAGAAAAGAAAGGACCTTATTTATTGAGCTTATTTGCTCAATGAGAAATGAAAAAGGAGATATTACAACTGATACCACAGATATACAAAATATCACCAGTGAATACTATAAAAATCTCTATGCACATAAACTCAAAAATGTTGAGGAAATGGACAAATTCTTGGAAACACACAACCTCCCAAGGCTTAGTCAGGAAGAAAGAGAACTCCTGAACAAACCAATTACAAGCAATGAGATTGAAGCAGCAATAAAAAATAGTCCAACAAAAAAAAGCCCAGGACCAGATGGTTTCATAGCCAAATTTTGTCAGACCTACAAAGAAGAATTGGTACCCATACTGCAGAAATTATTTCATAATATCAAGAAGGAAGAAATGATCCCCAACTAGTTCTATGAAGCAAGTATCACCTTGATACCAAAGTCAGGAAAGGACACAACAAAACTATAGACCAATATCCTTTATGAAAATAGATGCAAAAATCCTCAAAAAAAATCTAGCAAACCGAATTCAGCAGCACATTAAAAAAAAAAATCCACCATGATCAAGTGAGCTTCATCCTAGGGATGCAAGGATGGTTCAACATATGCAAATCTATAAATGTGATTCACCACATAAACAGAAGCAAAAACAAAGATCATATGATCATCCCAATAGATGCAGAAAAAATATTCAATAAAATTTAGCACCCTTTTATGACAAAAACTCTTAACAAAATAGGCATAGATGGAACATATTTCAAAATTATAGAAGCAATATATGACAAACACACGGCCAACATCATACTGAATGGGGTAAAGTTGAAAGAATTCCCACTCAGAACTGGGAGAAGACGAGGATGCCCAGTGTCATGACTTCTGTTCAACATAGTGCCGGAAGAACTAGCCAGAGCAATCAGGCAAGAGAAGGAAATTAAGGGTATCCAAATGGGGAGGGGGAGGTCAAACTATCACTCTTTGCTAACGATATGATCATATATCTAGAAAACCCCAAAGATTCTGCCAAGAGACTCCTGGAATTGATACATAAATTCAGCAAAGTCTCAGGTTACAAAATCAATGTATACAAATCAGTAGCATTCCTATACACCAACATACCATACTCAATCATGCTGAGAATCAAATCAAAGACTCAATACCATTCACAACAGCTACATAGAAAATAAAATACCTGGGAATATATTTAACCTAGGAGGTGAAAGATCTCTACAAAGAGAACTACAAATCACTGAAGAAGGAAATTGCAGAGGATGTAAACAAATGGAAAAACATATCATGCTCTTGCATTGGCAGAATCAACATTGTTAAAATGTCCATACTACCCAAAGTGATTTACAGATTCAATGCAATCCCCATCAAAACATCAGTTTTCGCAGATCTTGAAAAAATAATTCAATGCTTTGTATGGAACCAGAAAAGACGCCATGTAGATAAAGCAACCTTAAGCAAAAGGAACAAATCTGGAGGCATCACTTTACCAGACTTTATACTACAAGGCCATAGTAACCAAAACAGCATGGTACTAGCACAAAAATAGAGACATAGACGAATGGAACAGAACAGAGAACCCAGATATAAAACCATCCACATATTGCCATTTGATCTTTGACAAAGTACACAGCTATATACACTGGGGAAAAGACTCCCTATTCAATAAATGGTGCTGGGGAAATTGGATAGCCACATGTAGAAGACTGAATCAGGATCCATATCTCTCACCACTCACAAAAATTAATTCAAGATGGATAACAGACTTAAACCTAAGGCACGAAACCATAAGAAGAATTCTAGAAAATATATGAAAGACTCTTCTAGATATTGGCCTAGGCAAAGAATTTATGAAGAAGACCCCAAGGGCAATCACGGTAACAACAAAAATAAATGAATGGGACTTGATTAAATTACAAAGCTTCTGCACAGCCAAGGAAACAATCAACAGAACAAATAGACAACCTACAAAATGGGAGGAAAATATTCACATGCTGTACATCTGATAAAGGGCTAATAACCAGAATCTACAAAGAACTCAAGCAAATCAGCAAGAAAACATCAAACATTAAAAAGTGGGCAAAAGATATGAAGAGAAGCTGTTCAAAAGAAGATAGACTAATGGCCAATAAACATATAAAAAATGTTCAATGTCACTAATCATCAGAGAAATGCAAATCAAAATGACAATGAGACATCACCTAACTCCAGTGAGAATGGCTTTTATCAAAAAGTCCCAAAAGAGGGGGGAGGGAAAAATGGCGGTCTGATAGAGTCCTCTCACCTCACCACTCCCAGGGAAGGAGGTGAAAAATGCCATCGGCTGCCTGTGCGCGGACCGCTCACTCTGAAACAGCACTGTGAATTACAGAGAAACATCATGGGACGCTTAGCCCAAGAAAACAGGTGACAAAATCATTCACAAAGATCAGAGAGTGCAGGGAGTGCAACAGAGCCCAGAGCGCGGGAAGGACGCACTGGCCAGGTCAGCGCAGTGCGACCTGACCCCCAAGTAGTTACACACCTTCCCCACAGACTTCCCATCCACTCAGTCAGGGACAAGCCCAGAGTTGGGGCAAAGCTGTTGCTGGAGACAGCAGGCTCCGTGGAGAGGAAGCAATTGCAAGAGCCAAACGGAACTCTCAGCTGCAATATACAGGGATCGCTCAGGGCCGGGTAGGGACTGGGCAGAGATACAGCTTCCCGGGACAGTGCACAGGAATCCGCAGGCTGGCACCGTGCCACTGGAAGTTAGCTGGACCAGGCCCAGGAGTTTAACAGAGAGCAGGACACGCCCTTAGGGGCTGCTGGAAATTGCCTCCACGGGACACAGGCTGGTTGAGAAAAGCTGCATTCAAGGCGTGATCTGAGCCCTGCTGTGCACCAGGCTGGTGGTGGCAGCCATCTTTAAAGCCCCCCCCCCCCGCCCGGAGCTGTGAGCCGGGTCTCTAGCTCCACCCCACCCCGGCCCGGGGCTCTTCCGCTGGGGTGCGACAGGCTTTGCCCTTGGTGGCCAGAGACAGCTGCATGCGTGGATTCCAGGTGGATGAGATCCTGGAACTGTAGTGGCAGGACCTTTGTGTATTGGAAACAGTTTTGGAAACAGTTTGCAGCTTGTCCATCTGATCCTGCTATCCTGGCTCTGGCCTCCAACGAGTCCACTACATGCTGGTACTAGTGCCTGCTCTTCAGGTCCCAGCCCTCCTGTACCCCAGAGATCGGTCATTTTGAAGGTTGCTGGTTGTAGTGACTCATTTTGTATAAGCACCAGTTCTCATGGCAACTGAATGCCTCAAAAACCACAAGCTGAACCAGAGCAGCTCCCCGTAACCCTGCCCACTTTATTAGGGAATTTTGCTCCATCCAAGAGCTCCTCCAGTGGCCACTATTCCCCCCACCATGGTAACATCCCCCCTGGAGGAGACTTCTGGGGATAGAGACACCCACCCACCTCACCTTGGGGTCTAGTGGTGGAAAAGGGGTGCACAATTGGAGATCCCCCTATCAGCCAGTGTCACGTGGAGACGCACATCAGAGGGACAGTCACACGCAGCTAGATAAGCAACCTCTGGGCCGAATAGAATTTTTCCAATTCAGCTCTCATGCTGCAGCCAAAAGAAATTGTGTTTCTACCAGCACCTCAGTAGAAGCAGGGTCAAAGTAACCCCTAGGAGCTACAAGACCCCTCCCAAAGCTCGGGGCTTTCGCATACCCCAACTGGGGGATCAGAGTCTACCACAGACATAACAGAATACCTAGCTATTAGGGAGCTGTGGATTCATACCCTCAAGTACAATCCACCAGCTTGGAGCTCAAGCTGGGAGGACAATCTCACTACACTCCACTGGGAAGAGGAGAAGACAACAGGTCAGAGGTAACCCAAGATCCACCAAACTTGTTAAAATACACCTAAGGTAATACAGGCCACTACTCTCACTGGCTCTGCCAAGGAACGAACCTCGAGGGCTTGGGGACAGGGCCATAAACTAGGCCTAACACCCCAGCTCTCGACAAAGAGGCCAGATGAGAAAAAACCAGTGAAAGAACTCAGAAAACATGAAAAATCAGAGTGAAAAGTCACCCCCAAAAGAAATCAGCAGTTCTGCAGCAACAGATACCAACTCAAATGAAATGGGTAGAATGACAGAGGAGGAATTTTGTTTATGGATTGTAAGAAAGCTCAATGAAATTCAAGAGAAAATTGAATCCCAGCACAAAGAAACCATAAGAAAAATGTAAGAAATGAATGAAAAATTTTCCAAAGAAATAGAAGTATTGTGCAAAAATCAAATAGAAATGAAAGAAGCATTCAAGGATCTACAAAACACAGTGGAAAGCCTTAAGAATAGGCTGGACCATGCAGAGGAAAGAATTTCAGAGCTAGAAGACAACTCCTATGCACTAAATAAATTAGTCGAAGAGAAAGAACAGAAAAACAAGAGGCATGAACAAAGCATACATGAAATGTGGGATTATATAAAGAGGCCAAACATAAGGATCACAGGCATCCCTGAGGGAAAGGAAGAAAATTCACATGGGCTGGAAAATCTATTTGAAGGAATAATAGAGGAAAATTTCCATGGCCTAGCCAGAAATCTCAATATTCAAGTACAAGAAGCACACAGGACTCCTGGGAGACTCAACGTGAAAAGGCATTCACCACGCCACATAATTATTAGACTGACCAAAGTAAACACAAAAGAGGCACTCCTCAGAGCTGTAAGGCAAAAAGAGCAGGTAACCTACAAAGGGAAACATATCAGATTAACTGCAGATTTCTCAGCTGAAACCATACAAGCCAGAAGGGAATGGGGAGCCATCATCAGTCTCCTAAAACAAAACAAAGACCAACCCAGAATTCTGTATCCTGCCAAACTAAG